>RSEH01000149.1:0-119303 GCA_006503475.1 Stentor roeselii
AATTTTTTCGTTGAGACTGAAATTGTCATAAAGAGAAAAATTCATTAATTATAGAGGATGGAATTGGATTATTGGGACATTGGGTTAATGTTGTTTTGATTTTTTTAAAATTATTATCGTGATTTTAGCTGTTTGAGGAATATTTTTAATAAGCTGTATTGAAACACGTTACTATTCCTGATATGATCTATATATTATTTCATATTTATAATAAAAATCATTTCTTGAGATATTTCCACAATTCAATCAATATCTCATCTATCCTAAAAAAATCTCTAAATATTTTCAGATCTCTTTAATGAAACTAATAAAACCCTAATATCCATAATCCATAAATCCCTAAATCCTCTAAAATACATTAAAACAAAGGAATATCATAAGCCCCTGGTCCAGGCACCTCAACTTTTTTATATCTCAATTTAGCTTCACTTCCAAACTTCACTCCAACATTCTCTTTAGTAACAGGAGAATACTGCCCAGGTCCAGGTAGCTCCTCCTTAAATCCATTCTGCCTTTTACTCGTTCCAAAAATAGGAGAAAATCCTCTTTCACTTTTTTTCGACTCATACTGTCCAGGTCCCGGAGTTCCATCAATTGGCCTTACATGATTTTTCGTCCTAATCGTAAAGCAAGGTCCTTCCACGACTTTTTCCGGAATATTATAAGCTCCAGGTCCGGGAAGATTCGCTTTATTCAAATAACTTTCCCTTTTCGCCTGTGAAAATACAGAAGACGAGTTCTTTTTCGTAACAGCGACTGAATAAGCTCCAGGTCCGGGTGTAAGATTTTCCCGATACCTAAACCTAGAGCTTCTTCCAATACTAAAGCTTCTATTCGGCATACTTTGTTTAAATTCATAATTTGCAGGGCCTGGCGATCTTTCATTTTCCTTAATTTTCGGTTTTCCATATATCGAAAAGCCTTTCGAATCAATGACACTTGGCAAGTTATAAGCGCCCGGGCCTGGTACAGGTGAAGCAGCAGTTTTGACTCTTTCATCAGTCCCGAACTTGATTCCTTGTGAAGGTTCTTCTTTGATATGGTACTGCCCAGGCCCTGGAACGTGAAGGCCGAGCTTTTCACTGCTGAGGCTTCGACGTTCTCTTGTAAAAGAATGAACCAAGGCGCTTTCAGTTGACTTTCGCACCTCGTATTGACCTGGACCAGGAGAATAAGTTTTTTCCATCACTTTGCATCGACCCCTTAAACTGTACTTTGGACCTTCCGACATCAGAGACGGAATTTCGTAGTTCCCTGGCCCTGGAAGATTTAAAGAAGTGTTCTGACCGATCATCCTAGAAGCAGCTCCGAAAACTACTGACTTTGATGTTGTTATCGCGTTGTTTGAATAAGAACCAGGACCTGGGTGCTCCACATTTTTAGAAAAGTCTTGACGGTTTGACCGGGAAATAGAAAAACTCGGTGAATTCGGGTGAAGATTGGATGAATAAGCACCAGGTCCAGGGACTTCCGAACCTTTTTCAGGTTTTTTTCTTCCGACCAGGCTCCAGGCAGGTCCAATTTTTCTCATTTATACCATAAAAATTTTGATTTAAACTCTAAGAAGGTAACCTTTTGGCAACGTCAAGAATTTTAATTAAATTAATTAAAATCTAAAAAACTTCACAGCTCTTACAAATCGATTCTTTTTCAGAAGTTTCTAAAACTATTCCTTGGTCTTGTTTGAGTTTAACGAGAAGTTCTTTTAATTCAAGGGTTTCCAGGTCTTTTTCTTTCATTTCTTCCTCAGTGTCGAGGATTCTTTTGTTCATTTCAGTGATTTCAGATTGAAGTTCTTTGATTTGCCTTATCAAGTTGATCTTTCCTTCGCTTTCGATCTCTTGAATCACTTTTTTGTGCCCGTCTAAGTCGGACTCGCTTTCAGGGTAGTTTTTGTCTGGCTTCAAAAAGTCGGTTCCGAGGTCTGAAGATGCGAACTTTGTGTCTGGGTCGGGAAAGAGAGAGCCGTTTGTTGGGGACTTCAATGGACCCTTTGGCTCTGAGTCTTGGTTTGCTGGAAGATCAAGATCTGCGAGATTTAAATGATTCATGATGAATAATATTCTAAGGATTAAATTAACTTTTACTAGTTTCGCCATTTGACTGGAGGAATACCTGCGTTCATTTTACTGAATAATAAACGTAATACGCGCTCTCGGTCTTCCCAGTCTAAGTCACTCAACTCCACTTTATCTGAGTAAACTTTTCCTTTTTGCCCGATCATAGGAAGTTTTTTAGTTTTACCTTCTGCTATTATTCGTTTTTGAACTTCTTCTTTGATTTGTTCTAGGCTTTCAAGGAAAAACTGCTCGACGTCTGACCTTTGATCCAGTATCATCTGAGCCAAGCCTCTCATATTTTTCAGTTCCTTCGTGCGAATCTTAATCTGTTCCTCATAATTTTTCAATTCACCCCTAAGTCCATCCATCTGGGCATCAAACTGTGCATTAAGTGCCTCACGTTCAATCTGAAATTTATTCTCAGCAGAATTTCTTTCATTTTCCAAATCCTTAATCTTACTTTTCAACATAGTAATAGTTTTCTTCATATCATTCTGAAGCAAAACACTTTTTTCAACTTGACTTAAACAAATTTCAAGTTCTTGTCTTAGTCTTCTATTTTCTTCAGCTGATTTTTTCTTTTCATTTTTAATATTTTCAACAGCAAGTCTCTGTTGTTTCATATTTTTTTCCAATTCTTCCTTTTCAATGATAAGTCTTTTCTGATCACTTGTGAGTTCTTCCCTAGCTTCATTCATGCATTCTCTCTTCATAGCTTCCCTCTCCCTCATCATCAAGTCAAATTTATTCCTAGCTTCTTCAGCATTGTTTTTATCAGTAAAAGCTTTCAAATTATCAAGATTTCTCGAAAGTTCTTCTTTTTCCCTAGAAAGTCTTTCCAGGTCTCTTTCCATTTGATCCTTGGTTTCTTTGAAAGAATTCAAGTTTTTGTTTTCACTTTCCAGCTGGTCCTTCTCGACTTGAAGTTTCTTATAAGCTTGTTCTTTTTCTTGCATTATCGCTGAGTGAAGATTACTGCTATGATGACTTCTATGCCGCTCGTTTAAATTTTCGATTTCTTTTGCGTTGAAGGTGTCTAGTTCACTTATTTTTCTCTCGTAATACTCGATTTTTTCGTCTTTTTGCTTGATTTCTTCTTGCATTCGCTTCGTAAGGTCGAACTTGTCTTGGTCTAGGATTTTTATTTTAGAGTTTAGGTCGTCGATTTCTTTTTTGCTGATTTGAATTTACAGCTTTTTTATCTCGTCGCTTAGTTTGCTGATTGTCTCGTGGTAACGGTTTAGGTAGTGGTTTGGGTTTGACTCTGATAACGTTGATGGGGGCAGATTCGTGTCCATTTATTTGAATGTTGAAGTTTCTCTTCTTTGGAAGTGCCTGATGTTTTTTGGATTCGTTGAAGATTTTAGGGATTTTTAAGGTTGGAGAGGGGCTTTAGGAGGGGTTTTTTATTTTGGATTGAAATGGAGTTTAAATGATTTGGGATTGGAGAAGTAGTTATGGATGGATTTTTTTTGGGTTTCGATTTGGGTTGTTTGAAATTACCGCGCTTTGAATGTAGGGTGAAAAAGTTTGGAAGGTTTTGGGATGATTTTAAAAGATTGAATAAAGATTAGAGGTTAATTGTTTAGATATTAATGTTTTGGGTTGGATTAGAGGAAGAATTTTAGGAAACTTTAGTGATGAATATCTCTTATTTTTATACCTTAGAGGTTTGCAATGTAAATCACTAACATTAAGAGTCCATTGTGTAAATTTAATTAATTCGAGTCACCTCTTCAGTTTTTTATTAGGGAAGTAAATATAGCCAAATGTTATTCTCATTAAATGTCTTTCAAATTTTAACAGAAAAATTTAAACAATTCAAACATCCCCTAAATACCCCAAAACAATAAAAACCCTTTAAAATTCCAGTCCAACAACAAACTCAATTCCATTCTCCCTTCAAACCTCAAATCATTCCCCAAAGAAGTTTAAAATAACTAATTATTTTAAAGTTATTAGAATATCCCGCAAATTTCTTTAATTTCTTTTTCCTCATCTCCCAAGCAGCACCAAGAACTATTCATTTGATTGCTTTCAATTTCAAGTCCTCTTTCCTTAGCCATGATCTCATCTTGAAAGCTTTTTAAGTTTTCAATGAAACTTTCTTTTTCCATGCGAAATTCAACAATTTCCGAATCCAAAGACAAAAAAGATTCTTTTCCGACAAACCTAGAAAATTCAATAGGTGCTTTAGTAGCTCCAGACAAGGTATTTAAGGTGAGGTTGACTTTATCATTTTCTGTGTTTTCCCTTGAGACTTCACTCCAATGAGTGTCTTGTTTGTACCGTCTATTCGAAATCATTTTAAATTAATTACAAATATGTCGCCTGATAGACTTATTAGGTTTTCTTTTATTATACATTGAACCCCAAGTGACTCAGTCCATTCATCTGAAGGTTCATGCCACATAATTCAACTCTGATATTTTTATACCTTTCTTCATTCCCATGAAAAACAGAGAAAACCCCTTGATTCAAGTTATTCCAGCTGACATCAACCACTTCCAGTCTTTTCCATTCACAACACTTCTGAAAAACGACCTTTGCCCCGATATTTCCAATTCCATTATCCTGTGCTCTAAAAACTCTTAAATCCCAAGAGCCTTGATTTAACATTTCACAGATTCCTTGATCTCCAAGACTATTCGAGTTAATCCAAAATTCTTCTAAATTTTCTAAGTCGCTTACAAGTTTTCCAATGAATTCTCCGGCGGAACTAGGAAAGTTATTCGCGCTTAGCTTGAGACTTTCTAAGTTTTTTAAACCTGCCAAAGCTGAGGATAAGACTTCAGCACCTCCCTGGCCAAGAGAGTTACCGCTGAGGTCTAGAGTTTTAAGTGAAGTTAAAAAAACTAGGCCATAACTGAGCTTTTCAGCACCTTTGCCTTCCAGAACGCCTCCGAGAATGCTTAAGTTTTTTAAGTGAGGCATGATGCTTAAGCTTTGAGCGATGTCTCCAGCTTCGCGTTCGTAGAATACCCCAGTTGAAAGATAAAGCTCTTCTAGGTTTGAAAGACAAGGCAGGACCCTCATGATTGAAATTAACCCGTCTTTCACCCGATCATTATTAATATGAAGTTTGTAAAGTTTCTTCAAATAAGGTAAACTGCAACCGATGAACTTTCCACCCCTGGGGCCTAAAAAGTTCGTAGCAAGTGTTAAAATAGTCAAGTTCGTATAATAAGGAAGAATATGTGACAAATGCCGCGCTCCTTCATCTCCAAGTTTCCGACTGATTATCATACTAGTCTGCGTTGAAGCCTCATCAAATTCATTGTAAAATGGCTGTATCGGAATAGAAAGATTAGAACAAGACTGTATTTTTTCTAGGCCGTTTTGCGAAAATTTCAATGAAAATGATGACTTTTTTAACCAGTTCTGTTTAGAATAATGAATTTCTCTAGAAAAGTCAAGAAGAGGCTGGTTATAAGTCGGCTTCAAAATCTTTGACGAGCGACGACCAGGGTCGACTTTTTGCAGTGCAAGAATGATTTCTTTCAACTCAGTGGCTCGAATGCTGCATTCTTCTTTTATTCTATTAATAAGCTGATCCCTTTGCCAGATGATATCTGAGATCATAGCCTGGCTTTTTTCCAGAACATCTTGAATCGATTCTTTTTGGAAATCCGAAATTTTTTTAATGTCGCTTACGAGGCGAAGACTTTGAGAGTCCAGGTTGTTTTGATTGAATTCATTTAAGATGCTGAAGACGTCTTGAAGAGGGGCATCTGCGATCATGCTTTGAGATCTTGTCGCTGATCGATTTCTGAGTAAGTCCTCCATGTTGATAAATATAGTATATGTTAGATGTTGATTAATAAACTGATTTTTTTATTGCGATCATTATTGGGATTAAGCTTTTTTCTCAGCTTTCGCGAAAGGAATGATGTTATAAGCCCCAGGCCCCGGCACCCACTGCTTGTCCTTCGCGGCGGACTCGGTGAATCTCGTGAACTTGTACTTGGAGATGTGAGGAGTCCGATCCTTATGCCAGACGATGTGATTATGAAAGGCTCTGTCAGTTTCCTTGTAATTTCCTACTCCAGGCACATGCCTGGAGCTTTGAGCTCTTGTATGAAAATAACTTTCTCTTTTCTGCTTCGTCGCCGCAGGGTCTGGAGTTCTTTTCCTAAGTGACTTAGAGTCGAAGTTTTTTTCAAGATTTTGAAGATACCCAGGACCCACGATGGCTTTTTCCATCTTTACAGGCTTAACAGGGTAGTACTTGAAGACTGGTAGCTTTTTTTCACGTTTTGAATAAGCTTTTTCACGGTCTTCAGGCTTTAAAAAGTACTTATTCGATGCAGGGACTTCTTCAGCGAGAGCTTCTGTGTTACACAGAAAACACTCGGGCTGGTCTTTGCTGTTTAGGTGTTACTCGAACTTTCCCAGTTCCGCCTTGGTCTTCACCGGGTCTCCCTTGGGAATGGGCATGTAGTTCCCAGGCCCTGGGATTTTTTTACTGATTTCCATGGCTTCTTCAGTGAAAGTCTTTCTTTTGCCTGGGTGAAACTTTCCATTTGCAGTTGCCCAGAATCGCTTTTCAATCATTTTTTCATCTGCTGCGTAAGTCGCCGGGTCAGGGTCTTTCGCTTTCTTTGTGATTGATAAGAAGATGTCACGGTTCTTGTCTTTTGGAACAGCATGCTCTGCGCTTAAGGGAATCGCGGTTCTTGGAGCTGCGTAGCCTTGCATTTGGAACTCGTCAAAGGTCCCACGGGTCAGGTGGTATACGTCCTCGACACTCGCCATCACTGGAGCGGTTCTGAGGAAATGAGGCACTGCTGCGTAGCCGAAGTCGGAGCCGATGTCTGACATTTTTAAATATAAGAAGAGAGGAGAATTGGAATTGATTGGGGAGAGTTTTTATTGAAGGGATTTGGGGAGGGGAGGAAGTGGAGGGAGTGAAGGAGTGAAGGAGAGAAGGAGAGAAGAAGAGAAGGGAGAGATGGATGGGCTTGAAGAGAGGATTTTGGATTTTTTTGGGTGGAAGGTGATTTGGTTTTGGTAATAATGGCTTTTGTTTGTCGATCTGAAAGGTTTCAGCCTACTAGTCAGGCTTATTCTATTGGCCCGGGTGCGTATATTTCTCAAAATGAGTATAATGCTGGGTCTAGTTATGCACCGTTTAGCTCAACTGCTGAACGATCGGCTTTTGTAAGTGATCTGAATAAGATGACACCTGGACCTGGAAGTTACCTGTCAGTTGAACCCCGAGGTCCAAGCACATCCGACTTCGATCACTGGGGCCAAGCAAAGAACAGTTCCTCCTTCGCAAGTCAAATTGAAAGATTTTCAAAAGACCCAAGTTCAAATTCAGTTCCAGGTCCAGGAAGTTACGTACACGAAGACCATTGGCAGAAGTCAAAAATTGCCTCAAGAGTAGAGCCAAGCCTGACAATATCAAAGATTTCAAACAGTCGGTCAATTCCTTCGATTCCTTCACAAGCCCACGCGTTGGGCTATGAAGAAACTGAGCAAGGCGAGTTGGTGATAAACAAAAACTCGCTTTTAAGTCACTCGGGCAAAAAGGGTGACTGTGTAGGTCCAGGACAGTACACGATACATTCGGATCAAAGAACTCTTGGAACGTCTTGGCATAAGTCGAAAAGTCAGAGGAACTTTTACAGGTCTAGCACTGCAACGGGACCTCAGGTAGGCCCTGGAGCTTATACCAAGTTTAAGGTCAAGGTTGAACCTATGTATAAGTTTAAAGAGTCTTCGGCTTTTGCTTGTAAGTCGCAAAGAGATCAGATGGTTGAGAGTAAATCTCCTGGACCAGGTTCATACGAAGCCGGAAAATCATCCTTCAATAAAAAAAAACTTCCAGGAAGTCTTCAAAACTTCGGCAGCAGTTCATCACGTTTCGTATTCCAGCCAAGCGAAATGAAAGTAGGTCCAGGGCACTACAACCCCGAGTCATCAACATCAGTTCAACTAAACCCAAAGGCTCCATTCAGTTCATCAAACTCTCGTTTTTCCTACAAAAACAACACAAATCCAGCGCCAGGTGCATATTCCTCCGAAGACTTCATCGACCTCGTGAATAAAAAGAACCTTCACCTTCAAGGCGCTTTCGGCAGCAGCGAAAAACGATTCGACTACAAAAAAAAAGCGACTCCAGGTCCAGGTCACTATCGTCCTGACAATAAACCTCGAAAAAAAGAGAAAAATTTAAATGCCGTTTTCGCCAGCAAGGTAAAACGACATGATTTTAACGAAAAAGAAGGAAACCCTCCTCCTGGTATCTACGAAGTTCAATCAGCCTTTGAATACAAGAAGCCTCCTCCAGCGGGTATCCATTCAATAGCTTCTAAAAATACTCGAAGTCCTTTAGACAGTCAAGTTGCTTTCAAAAGTTCAACTGAAAGATTCGAAAATGATGAAAAAAATAAAGCACCTGGCCCTGGCAGTTATGACTACAACTTAAAAAAAGATGAGAAAAAAATCATGATTTTCATGGAAAATCGATTTAAAGATAAAACGAAAAAACTCCCTGGGCCTACTGATTATTTCGAAGAAGGACAAGATAACTGGAATAGGAAAAGCTTTAATGTTTTGTTCTCTGATAGTGGAGTTAATTAATACTATGGATAAGAAATACTTTTTACTCAATCCGAAGCCTTCAGGACTTGCAGTCCGAGGAACTACTTTGCACATCAGGTCGATGGAAAGAATCAAGTCAGTTGAAAAGATCAGAACTTCAGGTCGTGTAAGCGCTTGTGAAAAATTCAGACAGAATTTTTTACCAGATGAAAAAAAGCGAAAAATTGAGGAAAAAGGAAAAGACTTGTCACCCATTCATACGAAAACTCAAGTCACTCCTGGTCATGTCAGTTCTCAAAAAACGATTGGAAAAGTCATCCTTGCTGAAACTCTTGAAACTGACCTTGGAAAAACTCTTATCAGGAAAGTCCAACAGATAAACACCTCAAATAACGGAAAAACAAGGTCTTCCACAGCTTTAAAAGAAAAATTTATCAATAAAAGTCCTTTGAAACTTAGACCTCAAATTTTTAGTCCTTTACTTGCAAGAATTAAGTTTCGACCTACTCCTGAAAGTCTTTTAACTGTTTTGCAGAAAATGAATGGAATTTCTTTAGAAGGTAGTGATGACTCGCCTTTTAAGTATTTTCTTGGAAATGGGAACAACCCGAATGTTGTGAAGAGACTTTTAGAAAAACGGCCAAGGTGGAGAAGAGTTTTTTCTGCAAGTTCTGCGAATTTCTGTTGGACTGCTGTGAAAAAGACTTCAATTTTAGATGCTTTGCCTGTTTTTGAAGGGTGTGAAGCGGAAGCTCTGTATAAGACTAGCGACTATCCTCATATCATTCCTAATGAACTTTGTTTTTCAGTTACTCCAAATGTTTCTATCAATATTTCTCGTGTTAAACTTTACAATAAACTACCTGGGAACTTTGAATTAACTTGCAAGAAAAATTTGATGATTAACATGACTAATTACTACAAAGGTCAAAATATTGATCCTTTCTCTAAGATTCCTCTCAGTTTTCACTTAACTGTTGACTCAAATAGTTCTTTTTTCAAGAGTTTTCAAGAAATTTTCGAACATTGCAGAGAAAAACAAGGAAAAATCTGGATTGTCAAGCCAGGAGAATTCACAAATCGCGGAAATGGAATCAAAATTTTTGATTCTGTTGAAAATATTCAAAGGTACACAGAAAGTCACTTGGATAACTCGAGATCTTTTATTATCCAGAAGTACCTAGAAAGGCCTTTCTTATTCAAATCACGAAAATTTGATATAAGATGTTATGCGTTGTTTACTTCTTTCAATGGAAATCTCCAGGTTTTCTACTTTCGAGAAGGATATTTAAGGACTTCAGGTGAAGAGTTCGTCTTAGACGATATTCAAAATCGATTCATTCACCTCACAAACGACGCGATTCAAAAGAATGGAGAAAAGTACGGAAAATATGAGCAAGGAAATAAACTTTCTTATCTAGAGTTTCAGGAATATCTAAACATTGAGGCTCCTGGAAAGAGTTTCTTTTGTTCAGTGCTGCCTAAAATCAAGTCTCTAGTAAAAGATTCAGTTTTCGCTTGCTTTTCAAAACTTAACCCTACCAAAAAGCTTCATTGTTTTGAAGTGATCGGATATGACTTCATGGTCGATGATCTCTTCAATGTCTGGCTCATTGAAGCTAACACCAACCCTTGCTTAGAGCTTTCAAGTCCTTACCTTGAGTATTTGATTCCGAAAATGCTTGACCAGGCTTTAGCACTTTCTCTTGACCAGTTGTTTCCGAGTGAGGCTGTTCAAGTGACTGACTTTGAGTTGATTTTTAATGAAGTCTCTTTAAATATCCTAAAAAAACCATTTAAGTAAATTGTTTAATTTTCTTGAAATTTTTTGCGGATTTCAGAAATTAATTTTTGAATTTCGTTAAAAGTAACTTTTTCTCCTAACATGTCATAGTATAGTTTAACTGAAAGGTTTTCTACTTGATTGGGATTTTTATTTTCTATGGTCAAATCTTCTAGGTTATAAATTTCAGGATTTTTACCGTCTTGGTCGATGAAGATGTCATTAAGATTAAGAGTATTAAAGCACAAGCCTCTTACATAAAGTTCATTAATAATATTCAAAATCTCCTCAAAAACATAACTCACCTCATAGTGTAAATCATCATCAGAAGGTTGCCCAGAAATAATCCTTTCATGATAAAACCTTCGCCTAGAATCCAGCCAGTCATCAACCGTAAACATCGAATAATGAAACACCAAAAAATACTCACAATCCCAACACGCATATCCAAGACAAGTAGCGATTCCCGGATGCACAATAAAAAAAAACCTCAGCATTTCATCTTGCAAATTTTCACTTAATGTAGCAAGTCCTTTAATTTGTTTCAAAACGACTTTCATCCCATCTAAACTAGCAACAATAAGCTTTTTCTCTCCTTTAAAAACCACAGTTTCTTTGCGATCACGAGTGATAAGCCCAGTGATGTTAAATCTAAATATTTCAGCTTCAATTTCCTCATTCTTTTTACCTGCCATTATATCCTAATTAAAAGTAGCCAGCAGTTCATCACTGACTAAAAACCCAGACAAAGCTTCTAAAGTCTTAGACCCTCCGCTCTTCAAGTAGTTCGCAGCTTCAATCTGCAAAAGTAGCTTCACCGGTTCAATAAATAACAGAAGTGCAGCAAACCCTATCATAAAAGAACTAAGCCAGTAAAAAGTGAGAGGGTCTTCAAAGAGCAAGATATATCGAATAGAATAGTAAATGTTTCCTATATAATACAAAAACATGATCAAAAAGCCCAGGACTCTTCGCATTGTTCGATGAACATTCAACCTTCTCATCACTTCAGACTCAACTGCAATGACCAGCTTATCCTCTGAGCTGATATTAATGAATAAAACACTTTGTTTCACCTGCAAACTTCCATAAAAGAAGTGAAAAATTCGCGCTAATATCGCTGCTGATATACCTGAAATAGCTGAGTTTATACTTGGCCAGGCTTTGATTTCCATTCCAGTTATTCCGAGAATACCGATGAGGATGATGTTGTGAGAAATTATTTGCAAGGTCCATTCACTTCTACTGAGATTTCTGAAGAAGATTTTTAGGAATAAGTGGTTTTTCTAGATGGAGGTTACTTTTAGAACTGATATGTAGACCTTGCATGATAGCTTCGGGAATTTCATTAAAGTAGTGTCGTCGAATGTTGAGTCTGCTGTTTTGCCGTTGTCTTGGTTTGGGGAGATGCTGAGGACTTGAGATTGACGCTTGGATTTAAAACAACAGATTATTACGACCTCGAAGAGAATAGTTACATGAATGAAAATTAAGATCCAGAGACCATATGCAGAAGTTAGTTCAGCCATTATATAAATTTTTACTTGATTAATACGTCCCAGGTTAAACTTGACAAAAAAAGACCCATGTTTTAGGTAAAAAAACTTCAAACACTTTAAAAATTCCAGCTTTTCTAAAAAAATCCTTTAAACGAATATTAAATCCTTTAAAATAATATCAAATCCTTTCAATAAATCTAACTTTAGTATCTCCTCTTTCAAACAATATTAAAATTAAAAAAATCGTAATCCTTTTAACTCTTATTTCTGCCAATAAATGATTCATATTCTGCTCGCTTTCGTCTTAGCGCGATCACAACCATTAGGACAGTTCGCTAAATATCTGAGCCCCTTCGACATCTTCTGGCCTGAAGACTGGCGGCCGAGCGTGGTGCAATTATCAAATAACCATGCAGGTGAGACTGTGGACTTAACATTGAACTGCCACATTTATGAGGCAGTCCCCAAAGGAGCTTACTTTGTGATGACGATTAGAGGGTTTAAAGACTTGCATTATCACTTTACTTCTGAATTTGATCAGCCACTTGAAGGAGACAATGTTTTACTTTTTAAAAATATTGAACTTCCCTTGGAGGCGGGGTCGTATGGCCCAGTGAGTCTTGATGTTCGATACAAAGGTGAAAAATCGATGCTATTGGCACAATCAAGCACTTTGATCTCAATTGCAGTGCTTGATCCAATCCCGGAATGGGAACCGAAACTGGCCGTCTCCTATGCGAAGGGCGCTAGTAAAGTGATTTCTCAGACAACAACTATGACCTTTAGCTTTGTAGTGAATCAATCACTTTATTTCAACGATTACTTCGTGCTCGATGTCGACCCGAATTATGGCTTCGATATAATCAATGAAGGTCTAATATGGGACTCGGAAAATGAAGATACCAAGTATTTTAAGAGTATGAAGGTGAAATATGATAAAATTCAAAAACAACTGATTTTTTACGATCTTGGCTCCGAAACTCAAAACGCGACTTTCTTTAATGTGACTGTTACAAATATTGTAAACCCGTCCTCTGTAGTTAATGAGTCAAAGTCAGGAAAGTGGAAATTAACGATTTATCGCTTTGGAACTCCAACTGTCAGGCAACGCGTTTACGAGCCTGGGCAAGTCCCTTTTCCTCTTGCTGGAAAATTCGAGTCTGCTGTTTGGGGATTCGCGTTTAACACCCTGGAACTGAATCCTTTGTTTAAAGATTTCACTTGTTACATGGTTTTGAATCTAACCTTGGGAAATGACATTCCTAAAGATGGAATAATTGAAGTAGTTTTTAGTTCAGTTGATATTAACAAGTACAGTTTTGTGACTAAAGAAAAGCAAACTTTACAGTCTGGAGAATCTTATATTTCTTCTCTTCCTGTAAATATACTCAGTTGTGTGATTGATTCTTCAACAAAAGTCACATGCAAAGTCTTAAAATTAATTACAAACGGCGAAGTGGTTTCGATTTACAATCTTGTTAATTTTGATGGAGATAGTCCAACAGTTGAATCTGTTATAAGTAAAGACGATCTGGGGTATACTATTGATACACTTGATAATCCTATAAGCTTTTCATATAATTCCAAATCGGTTTATAAGAAGATTAATTCAGAGGATTCAAAGGTTTTTCTGATTGATAGTGAACAAAATGAAATTAATTCATCAGGGGAAAAAGGGGATTTCGGAATTGCTATTTCTTTTAGAACTGATAATACTTTGAACTCAGTTAAAGGCTCTGTTTTTTTGAGTGTGTCTTCAATCATTTCAACTCAATACTCGACAAATGCCTTGTCTTTCAGCACTTCAGTGATTTCTTTATTGTCCTCAAATAATAATGAATTTGATTATTCAAGTTATGTCAATGAGATAGAAACAACATTTACTCAAAACAATATGGTTTTAGATACAAATATTGAACTTAATGGACCAAATTATGTGAATATTTTAATCAAATCGTCATCAAATGTGCTTTCTTTACCTCTGTACCCTTCCACTGCAGGAGTTATGTATGAAGTCGATTTTTATTTCAGGTCACTGGAAAATTATTACTTTGATCGAAAAATCTTGTATTTTAAAACGAGAACTCATGAAAATTATTTGAAACCTTTTTGTAAAATTCAAGATATTTCAGGAATACCTGTACAAGCTACAGTGATTCCTAGTTTTACTTGGAATTGGAACTTAAATTATCAAGTTTTCATTGATTTTTATATTCAAAATGAGGATTGGGAATATGAAGACTGGAGTCTTAATGGAGAAATTGTTGGATCTTATCCTTCGGACAATAATTTTTTAGCTCTCTCAGGTTCTAGCGATAGTGATTCGGGATCTGGAATTCATTTAACTTATGAGCTTAAGTCAAGTCTATTGCTAACAACTAGTAAGAAACTTTCAATTATATTCCCCATTCCTGTTTTGAAAGATAGCTCTGAAATTATTTTTACTTCATCGATTATAGTAAGGCAAAGGTCAGATAATTTTAATGTGACAGTTTCAAAGAGTGATTCTAATACTTTGACATTTTCTTTTGATGAGAAAAGTCAGACTGACATTGATGTTACTTCTGTAGAGGATTCAAATGATTTAATGACTTATACATTCACTCCAAAAACATCTTTCACAATAAAGAAATTCTTAATAATCTTGCAGAAAGGTTTCGATTTGACAGAAATAACTTCATCATCATATGGAAAATTAGATACTCTCAATAAAAAGTCTTCATTTTCAATAATTTACTCAACAACATCTGTAGATGACTCAAAAATAAGCATAGGAAATATGATAAAACCTTGGATAGGATCAAGTGAAAATTCTAAAATCTTATTCGTTGATGAAAGTTTCAATGATTTAAGCTGCAGCTATTATGATGATATTGATATCCTTTCAAGTACAGATGAATTAAATATTATTTTATCAAATAAATTAACTAGTTATACTGCATTAGGATCTAAAAATCAAGTGCAAACATTTATATTTGAAATAAAAAGTCCTGGTTTCTTTCAAGGTTCTTCAAGTTCCTTCCTTTATGTAAAACTTTATAATAAAATTGTTAGCATCGAAGCGTGGCTGGATAATGTTTTTTACAGCTTCACAGAAAATGAAATGACTTTTCCAATAGAGAAAGATATAGAAAAGGACCAAATAATGAATCTCACAATCACTATTGACTTATTTGAAGTTAGTTCACAAATAACCATATCTTTAATCGATGAGATCTATTTTACTTTAAATGGATTTAATGTCTATGAAAGTACTACCACAGATACTTCAGTTACATTCATAAAAGGAAATCCAAGCGAAACTTCTAAAAATATGACTGTGACTGTGTTTCCTAATTTCTTTAACTCACCAAATGTTTACTTTTTCATAACTTTCATCTCAGATGATGTAATCCCAGCAGGTTCAAGAATAACTATCATAGGTGAATACTTTCAAGATGATATGAATCTGACCTTAAACCTCTGGTGCACTTTGGGGTATATAGATCCTTCAATCGACAATGGAATATTATCATTTACAACTCTCTTTGAATACAAAGAATCAGAAATAATTACAATTATTAAAGACAATGCCTTTACTATTCCTTCAAATAATGACAATAAAACCCAGTTCAAAGTCATGGTGTCCTATAACGGGTTTTTAATAATTGATGACAGAAAAAGAACAACAACATTTCTAACTTATAATGATGTTCCAACTTATAATCTGTACATGACCAGTTTAAATATTGATATTTCTAATAAAGGGGGTGAATCTTGGCACACTTTTTCTTTTAAAATTGATACTAAAGCAGATGATACCTGGTCTTACATGTTTTTCATGAATAAAGATTACTCAGCCCATGGTGGGTTCGTTTTTTCATATGAGGAACTACCAAAAGTTTATTTTTTAGAATCATATAGTTCACTTTCAAAGATATCTTGCATAGTTGATCACTGGGTTATAATTTGCAGAGGACTTGGTGAAGTAAATGCAGGCACCGTAATAGATATTTCAATAAAATTATTCAATCCATCTGTAGACACTTCAAAGTGGTTCATTTACACTATGGCAAGAATTGATGAAACCTTTATCTTTCAGACAAAACCAATAGAGCCAATTACTCTAAATTTTACAAAAATTTCTAATAATTCAGTTGATATCCTTCTAGTAAGCTACAAAGAAACTACAAATTTATTAGTTGACCTTACGATCCGAACCATTATAACCACGCCTATTACAAGTTCTGACTTATTAAAAATCCAGTTTCCACGGCCTTACACAGTCGAAATTTACAACCCCAATCAAATACCCTGCTCGAAACATTGCCGAGAAAGTAAAGAAATCCAATCAGATTTCTGTGTAGTCCAAGGAAACACTGTGATTTTTCCTACTCAAACAAGTATTTCTTGCAGTGAGAACCAGATTGAATTAACCATTTATTCCCTTTACAGTCCAAGAAGTGGAGGCTTTATCAGAGATGAAAGTTCGAAGATCGTGACTGATTATTTAGAATTTCCGTATTGGTCTGAAAAATTCAAAATTTTCATCATAAGCAGTTCATCTTCGAAAAGTTATGCAAGCAGCAGCTATGATAACACCAACTCTGCTTATACTGGCTTTAAAGAAAGTGCATCAAATTTAGTGGAAATTAATGGCAATAAAGCGATAAAAATCTCAGGTGGGACTTATTCTAACTTGATACAAATTTCATTTAAATCAGGGATTTTGAATGCGAGTATTTTGAAGTTTTTAGCTACTGACTTTAATGACTTTAGTTTGACTTTTGATAATCAAGGGGTTTATGCGGTTATCAACGAATTTAGTACGACTTTCTTTCGTGTTGGAATTGATGAGGACCAATTTGACGGGTTTTATTATATCACCTGGACAATTCAAGAAACGCCTATTTACACTGGGTTGTTGAAGTACGAGACTCCATCTAAGACCCAGGTGCAGGTTACCAGTGTTTCAAAGGTGAGCATATCAGTTACTAAATCAATTACAATGAATAAAAACTCTAGGGCAGTCATCGAAATTGACTTTAATCAAAGATCTCCTTATAGAAACTTAAATATTAGTCTCAGTGTTAGTTCGAACTGTTCGGTTACCTTGGATAAGGATTATGTTATAATAACTAGCAACTCGACTATGGGTTATGCTTTGATTTATTCTGGAGATGTTGAGGAAAATTGTAATATTTCTTATAAAATATCGGGATCTAAAGTGTTTGACACGCCTTCTGATACTACTGTCCAGGTAATAAAAAGTGATCTTAATGATTTTGATGTGAATGTAACTGTTGAAGTTCTTGGTAAGAGCACTGTTAATGTTACGATTAGTTTAACTCAGCCTGCTTTTGTATATTGGGCTTTTGTTTCAGCATTTCTTTCAAAAAATGAAACATATACAGATATTGAATATATTAAGAATAATTCTCAGTATCTTTTTGGTAGTAAAAACGAAGAATTATCAATCGCTCGACAATTAATTTTATATGAAATTTATTTAGGAACAGCTGTTTCAGATGATTGGGGAATCACAAATACAAATCTGCTGAGGCTAGCAAATAATATAAAATTTTATGGTCAAAGCTATATTAAAGGCCCAAAAGACGATGCAATATTAACACAATTCTTTAATTTAATAGCAAATACATCTTATACACTAGTCACTTACATCGAACCACTCGATTCAAAAGAAATTTTCAATTACTCGGATCATTTTTCAACAAATCACTACGGTAATTCAGCCTCAATGGAAATAAAACTAGATAACGACAAAGATGATGATCTTGTGCAGTCAGCAGTGGCTCTTTCATTAAACATTCCTAAAAATCGAATCATAAAATATATCAGAGGCCAGCGAAGACTCCTGGTAAATAAAAATCTTTTAGTTCTACCAAGCGTAAGAGGCGAAACAAGCACTAATATATTAATGAAAAGACTGAATGAGAAGAACTTTTTAGAAAATTTCAATTCAATTACAACAGTTAATAATTTGACAAGTGTTACTATTTCCACTGATAATAGTGGAATAGATGGTTCTACCTATGGATCAGTTGACTTTTCTCTACATAACTTTAATGTTCTTGATGGAGGAATCAGTTTTAACTTTACTTTAAATTCTTTGGGGGATGCTTGTTGTATTGTTACATATGATAATGTTAATAAAAGCAATATTACTGATAAAGATATCGCACTTGGGTATCTTTTCTCTGGTGAAATTTTTATCTGGAAGAAATGCGAGACTGTTGTTAAAGACAGAATCAAAAACATCACTTTTTGGGAAAAAGAAAACAATTTTGAGAATACAAATTATTATATGACATGCATGGCCTGCAATTTATATCCTTTAATCCCCAATTGCAAAATCAATTCCAATTACATCCAAGCTAAATTCCACTCAAACAGCACTTCCCATTCACCCCATCTCAAGTTTTCTTTACTTTTTACTCTTCTTATAACCCTCTTAGTATAATTTAACAATAAAACCTCCACCATCTTACTTTAAAACTGAGCCCTATCTAATGGATATCAACTATAATTATTTCCATTCAAATGGGATGCTGTAAGAGCTACATCCAAGAATTCGAAACTTTTTCAGTAGAACAAGATTTTGAAAACTATCTGAAAATCTCCTCGATTTTCATAGGCCCTGGAAATAACCGTCCCTCAACCGAGTCAACAAAAGAAATCCACTTGATGCAAGTCGACTTAATCAAGAACCTGGAAGAAACCAGCAAATCTCCACTGTCCTACGTGAAGACATTGGACCTTCCACTTGACTCGAACGATATCAGCCTGGCATCATGGAAGCAGTGCAAAAGAGCGGATTCATCTTTAAGTTCCTAATTAACTGCTGATAACTATTTTTGGTCTGATATTCATGGCTTGCAACTCTTGAAAGAGCAACTTGCAAGCATAGGGCATTTTAACAGATTTTACTTCTATTCCGGACTTGCAGTATTGGCACCAGTTTTCACTCGCGATGAAACCGCAGGTTTCACAGACTACTGCGTTAAAAGCGTCACTGCTTAACATTAACCGTTCTTGGATTAGACCTGAGGCACCGTACCCGATTAGACAGTCTCTTTCCATTTCGCCTAAACGAAGACCCCCGTCACGCGCTCTGCCTTCAGTGGGTTGACGGGTCAGAGAGGTCTTTGGACCTCTCGCTCTTGCGTGCAGCTTGTCGGCGACCATGTGTTTCAATTTCTGATAATAAACCGGGCCACAAAAAATATAACTCGAAATCAATTCCCCTGAAACTCCACTCATGAGCAAATCTTTCCCATTATAACTGAACCCATTCCTAATCAATTCCTCGGCACAATCATTAACTTTATCCCCTGCAAATGCCGTGCCATATTTAAAATTTCCTGAAAGTACTCCAGCTTTTCCCGCAACAAGTTCAATCAACTTTCCAACAGTCATTCGTGATGGAAATCCATGAGGGTTCATAATAAGATCAGGGCACCATCCTTTTTCATTGAACGGCATATCTTCCTGAGGAACAATGATTCCAACAACTCCTTTTTGTCCATGTCTCGAGCTGAACTTATCTCCAAGTTCCGGAGGTCTTGTTTCCAAAGAAACGATTTTGATGATAAAAGGGTCTTCTTGTGAAGATGTAAGATAAACCCTTGAGACCTGAGTAGGATTCGGTCCTTTAAAAGAAGCAGGACTCGGCTTATAAGCCTCGTCAGGAAGATTTCCAGGGTCCTGTACAAAGTCAACTTTATTAAGAGGAGTCTCCTTGTTGACCAGGACGTCGCCGGAGGCGACGACAGACCCGACAAAGGCGAGTCCGTCCTGGTCCACAGCTTGAAACCTTTTAAGTGAAGGGTTGCGTCCGATGACAGGAGGAACTAAAATCCGGTCCATTGAGTTATTGCTGTATCTTTTAACAGTTTCATTCACAGTCTTCAAAATCAAGCTTCTGCCGAAGCCTCTCTCTAAAGAAGACTTGTTGATCACGACGGCGTCTTCGATGTCGTACCCTGAGTAAGACATGACTGCCACTGACGCGTTGTGCCCTGCTGGCATTTCATGGTAATGAACTAATTCTATAGTCCTTGTTCGGACGAGTGGCGTTTGGGGGTAGGCGAGAAGGTAAAGCACTGTGTCTACACGGTTGAACTGGTTGAAGCCTATCACTCCTAAGGCTTGCTTGCCCATTGCACATTGGTAAGTGTTTCTTGGGCTTTGGTTGTGGTGAGGGTAAGGAATCAACCCTGCCACACAGCCTAATAGTGTAAAAGGGTCGATTTCTAAATGAGTTGTTTTTTCATTTATCTGTTCTAGACGTGTTGATATAAATGCGTTGTTTTCTTCGTTCACGTCGAGGTACTCCACAACCCCCGCTTTGACAAGATCATCAAAATTAATCAAACGTCTTGCAAGTCTTTCCAAATGCTTTTCATCTAACTTCACCTTTCCCTTCTCAACAAGGATAAAAGGCCGGGTAAGTCTTCCACTGTCACAAGCGATATGCACCTGTTGTTCAGATTCCATTTTAACAACACTGACAAATTCACTGATTCCAGCATTTCTTCTGATTTTCCTTAAACTCTGAACTAAAAAGTCACTATCTCGATGCACTCCAAGAGGTTGTCCATTAAGAAAGACTCTGAAAACTCCAGGGGAATAAAGTTCATCACTTGAAAACAATGAAGCATCTTCAACTCCAAGAGTAAAAGCGAGTTTTGCAAGTTCACTTTCAGGGTGTTCTATAGTAATATGAGTTGTCAATGCAAGAGTTTTAACAAGTCCACAGGACTCGCCTTCAGGAGTGTCAGAAGGGCAGATCATTCCGTATTGACTTGGTTGAAGTGACCTTGGGCCTGATATTTTTCGGGTTTTTTCAAATTGAGAGTTGACTCGAGTCATCATTCCTAAAGCGGCCATGTAGGAAAGCCGTGAAAGGACTTCAGTGACTCCAGCTCTTTCCATTTTGAATCTTTTTAAAGACCAGTTCCCTGTTGATATCGCGTTGACCAGGCCTTGGGTTATTGTGTCTGTTCGAATCGCACGGATCACGTCGAAAGGCTCGGATTTGGAAGAACGAGGCTTTGAGAAGATCTTGTCAAAGTACTTTTTTAAGTCGCTGTTGAAACGTTTGAATAGGTCTTCGAATAAAAGACCTACAAGCTGGCCTGCTAACTCTAAACGCTTGTTTCCGTAGTAGTCACGGTCGTCTACTTTACTTGGGTCGATCATCACGTCGATCACTCGACGGGTCATTATTCCTAAGTAACGGACTTTTGCTCGGAAGTCGTAGTTAGCGCAGGGAACGTGGGATAATACGACTGTTGCGAGAATGTCTTTTGCTTCTTGGATACGGGTTCTGCCAGTTTTCGCTGCTTTGCTATTTTTCACCTTATTCCCAATATACCTCAAGGCCTGTTTTTCACTAAGTATATCAAAATTACAACATTCTTGCAAAGAAAGTGAAAGAATCTCTAAAAATTCTTTTCCTGTTCCAACCAATTGAAAGATTTCTTGATCACTAGAGACTCCCAAAGCTTTAAAAATGATAGCGATGGGTATATCTTCAATGAAAGTATTATGTTTCATATAGATTTTCCCTGACTTTGAACTAACAACAGTTCTTGATTTCTTTTCATGAGTCGAGCTGGTGACTTGCGCAGTGGCGTTTCCCTTTTCAACCTCGACAATAATTCTATTCTTTTGAGCCTGCTCCTGAATCAAAATGACTTTTTCAGTACCTTTTATTATGAAGTAACCACGCGGGTCGTATGGACATTCTTGAAGCTTGCCTAGTTCTTCTAAAGTCTTTCCTGCTAAGATACAGTTGGAACACCCTAACATTAAAGGCATTTGCCCAATTTCGACTTCTTTCCGCACTATGATTGTGTTTCCTCTGATGTACTCAAGGTCTACTCTTTTTATTTGTTACTGGATTGGAGCGGAGTAGGTCAGATCGCGGATGCGACATTCGTGGGGAGTTAGATTTGAGATCACGCAGTGCTCTTCGATACTTGGGGTTAGGATTCGGATGTCAGTGTATTTTAGGTAAAAATTTCTGTCGTAGTCACTTTTTATTATGCAGTTTGATGGAGACTTTACTATTTCTTTTATATCTGTGTTAATGAAATAGTTGAAAGAATCAATGTGCTGCTTAACTAATCCTCGCAACTCTAAAAATGCTGGGATTAGCAAATGCCGGTCCTAATTAGATGATACTTGAATTGAATCCATTTTTAATTCACAGAAGAGATATAATCCAAGTTTCGACTTTCCTCTCATCAATTCTGCAACTATCAAATAATCCAAAATCCATCATACATAAATAAATCCCTATTAATATACCAAAACATCAACCAACACCCTAACAAATAAAACAAGTAAACCCATATAAAAACCCTAAAATCACAATAATCCTTATCACCAAACATAATTCTCCAAAAAACCACTAAATTAATTCACCCCATTCTCTAAAAATTCCTAAAACTCTCAAAATTTCTCAAAAATTCACCCCTACTAAACCCTCAACCCAAAAAATCTTCCCATAAAAACCCGATCAAGCCCTTCCTCAATTTAAAAATCCAAGTCCATCTAAACCCAAAATTCAAACAAAAATATAAATGAAACATTCATCCGTTCCAGCATATTCAATCGGTAAAAAATACCCCGCAGAGCCAGTAACAACCGACAAGTTATCTCCAAGTCCAGACACCTACAACGTTCGTCAAGAAGAAATAATAGTTCCAGCCCGTTCATTCGGCAGAGCAGATCGAAGCATGTCAGTTCCAAAGTCTTCAGTTCCAGGTCCAGGTTCTTACGAGATCAAGTCCTTTTTAGACCTGAGCTTCAACATAAAAGCAGGAAAAAAGCCGAAGCCGCCACGTGAAAAGAACGACAAGTCAAAGATAGACATGCCGGGTCCAGCTTCATACAACCCAAGAAAGCCTCAAACAAATGTGAGCTTCAGTATGGGCAACAAGACCTTCAGCTTGATTAACTCTGAAGGCAACCTTCTCGGCCCGGGTCAGTACAGTTCGAACTACGACTCAATCAAGCCGAAAACGGCAGTTTCTTTTACCAAGGCAAGCAGGGAAGCTCTTCAATCCTCGACTTCAGTACCAGGACCTGGAGCTTATTCTTTAAAGGAGATAAAAGAAATCCCTCAGTATGTATTTCCAAGAGAATTGAGAGAAAAAAGACTCGCTGCGGACTACCCAGGCCCTGGCAATTATAATATTCCTGGAATGAGTGAAGAACTGAAACACAAAATGGGAAAAACTATTCTTCCAAGAAGACCTTTAATTGCCAAAGACCAGAACTTTCCAGGTCCTGGGGCTTATAACTCGAAATATGGAGATGAAATGAGAAGTTATTCTGTTGGTAAAGGGGGAAGACCTGCTTTGAATAGAGATAGCAAAAACCCAGGCCCTGGACAATACGAACCGAAAAATCCGGCGTTGATTAATTACTCGAAATCGATTGGGACTGGAAATCGTCCTCCTTTAGCCAAGACAAATAATATTCCAGGTCCAGGGTCTTACGATTTTCCAAGTTTCACACAAAATGGACCTAAGTTTACACTTGTTGGAAGAAAAAATGAAATAAAAGGATTTGTGTCTAGTGCTGGACCTGGACAATATGATCCTGATGTTAATGCTTCGAGACCTGATGGAGTTCATGTTGTTATTGGAACTGGACAGAGGACTAATGAAAGTAGAAGAGGAGTCAGGACTTTACCTGGACCTGGAGCTTATGACCCTGCTGTTAAAAGTGACTCGCCTAGATGGACTTTCAAGAAAGACCCGAAAGATAAAATCAACTTTGAGGATGAACCTGGACCTGGACAGTATGATATTCCGCCCACGGTTCCTGATGTTGCCAAGTATTTGCTTAATAATAATCGAAAGTAACTTAGTGAAGGGTGAAGACTTTTAGAAAAAATTTAGAATGATTGAGAGATTTGATTTAGGTTTTCAGGAAGTTGATGAATCTTGGATGTTTTCAGGATTTTAGGTGAAATTTGAATGGAGAGTTTAAGGGAATTACTTTCGATGAGAATTTTCATTATCTAAAATAGGAAAAGTTTTTATAAATCCTATAATAAAAAATTAGTTAGTTTCTAGATTTGAACCAAGTTCAAAGACTGAAAAGTTCAATTTCCTTAGTCTCAAATAAATGGTGGCCATTATAAAAATGTTTCTGATCTGGGTTTTCTTACCTATAATCAGTGTTTCCTCTGTGAGTCTTTCTTTCAGCAGTCAGCCGACTTCAGTAATAAAAACTTAGTACAAAGTAGGAACAATGTTCAGTGTGACTGTTCAAAGATCTGATAATCCAGGAACAAGCACAACTATTTACTTAGCATCAGGAACATCAAGCACCCTTTACGGTGACCTGGCAATTACAACATCATCTCAAACTGCTGTTTTCACTAATTTGTATTGGCTTGTAAATGACATATAGTCCACAACTTCGTCAACCATCATAGCCTACGCTGACGGGTACACTCCAGTAACATCAACTGCGTATTCACCGACAACTCTCAATGCCAACTACCTTTACTTCTCGACTCAGCCCTCATCAACGACAGGATCCTCAATATGTTCCTCAGGTGTGACAATATATGCCTATAAATTGTCAACATCAGGTCCAGCAGCAGCATCAAGTACAACAGAGACCGTGACTCTCACCCTGATCACCAAAGAAGGTTCCGGGTCTCTAACATCAACAACCAGTTGTTCTATATCGAGTTCAACCGGATACTGCACAATATCCTCTTGTCCCATAAGCGGTTACGGTACTTTCGTGTTCAAAGCGACTTCATCAACATCAACAACTACTGAGGCTTATTCAATGAGTTTCACTGTGACATCAGGAAGTCCTTCAACAGTAGTCCTGGACACTGTGACTGAGACAGTCTATCGAGGGTCTGGATTTACAGTGACAGGTACTGTGAAAGACTCGAGCAGCATCTTGGTCAATCAGGCCCTGACGTTTTATTTGGCGGTTTCCAGTGGAAATGGAGTGGTGGTCTCTGGAGGAAGCGCAACGGTCAGTCTCGGGATTCTTACTTTCACTGATGTGATAATTGATGGATCAGGATCTCATACTTTAACTGTATCATGCTCTTCTTGCTCTAGTGCTCCAACGGTCACTACGACGACTGTTACCGTTAATACTAAAGGGCTTCTTGCTATTTACTTCCCTGATGCTGTCATTGAGTCTACTTCTGGACAGTATTATGAGTTGACTTTAACTGAGCAACCTACGTCATCGGTGACTATTTCGCTTTCATCTACGGATTCTGATACTTTAAAGTTGGAAACTAGTACTATTACTTTCTCTACTAGCAACTATGCTACTGCTCAGAAGGTTTACTTTTCAGTTGGGGATATTTCGTCAAGCACCAATCCTTACTCAAGTGCTGGAGTTACTCACACAGTCTCATCAGATGACTACCAATACTCCGGCAAGGCTGACTTAAAGTCTTGTATGGGCTCGGTCTCCTCAATTACTGTCCCTATTTATGGTTATCAAGAATACTCGGTCATTGTACCTACTGCTATAAACTTGGCCGAAGAAGACCAGACCCAACTTTCAGTATCAATTGGAGCAGCTCCTACATCTGATGTGACGATTTCAATTTCAAGCTCAAGCACGGCGATTACTCTTTCGGCTTCTAAGTTGTACTTCACTAGTTCTGACTGGTCATCAAAGAGCTTTACTCTAACTGGGCCGAGCACTGGCACTACAACAACCTATGCGACCTATACTCTGACATATTCGATCAGTACAAGTGACTCCAACTACGCATCAGGTTCAGTAATAAAGCGACCATCAAGTATGACAACAAACGTAGTAGTAACTCCATCATCAACAAGATCAATAGTCTTCGACAAATCAGCAACAATGGTGATGAGTAAGCACTACGATACCTACCTAGTTCGGCTTTCAGGTGACCCGAGTTCGGTAGTAACCATGACAATCTCAAGTGCATCAACAACGAACGTAGTAGTAAGTCCAACATCAGTGAAATTTTACCCAAATTACGGAAAAGTCTATCAAGAAATAAAAATTTACGCAGCAAACGGAAGCCCTTCATCGTCTCCATCATATTCAGTGAGCATCACTCACAGCACATCATCTTCAGACTCAAGATTTTCTTCATTGTCGAAGACTTTCTCAGTGACAGTGACTGACAAATGCATCAATCTTCCTTACAGTTGGCCCACTGGAAATAAATGCAGCTGCCCTGCTGGCTTCGACTGTCAAGGCAATGAACCTGTTCCTTGCCCTGCGGGAACTTACAGTTCACTTGATGACTATAAATGCACCATGTGCCCTGCGGGAAAAGAATGCTCAAATCCAGCTTCTTCGCCTTCGGACTGTGCCAGTGGATATTATTCTTATGAGTATTTCACTAAATGTTATATTTGTCCTGCTGGATATGCTTGTAGTTCGAAAAATGGACATTTGATGGTTAAATGCACACAAGGGTCTTATTCTGCACCTGGAGCTACTTCTTGTACAACGCCTTCTGGTGGAAATGTTGCTCTTAGTCCTGAAAATTCTTTGACTACTTCCTGTCCTACTGGGTACTATGCTCCTTATTCAACAGATGCTTGTGTTCCTTGCCCTGCCGGATATTCCTGTTCAGGAACAAGCACTACAGCCTGCACAGCTGGAAACTACGCTTTAGCTGGAATGGGTACATGCCAAGCATGTCCAGATCACCACGAATGCGATCCAGCTCTCGGTCCAACTCGTATCTGTCCTGAAGGAACATACCGAGCATCAGGAGGTTACACATGTGTTCTCTGCACATCAGGGTCTTATTGTACAGCTTCTGAGTCCTCAAGGCCAGTAACTTGTGCTTCTGGTTCGTCTTCATCAGCAGGAGCATCTTACTGTACATCATCCTCAGGAACTTATGCAGACTATCCAGGATTTGATCTTTCAGGAACGACTTTAAGTCAATGTTCTGCGACAACTTATGCTTGCTATGTCGGGAGCTATTCAACGTATTCAGCTTATATTCGATGTATTCAAGGATTCGGTACTTGTTACCCGACACCTCCTGGTGAAACCAGTGATGGGACTACTGCTTCTTCTGGAAAGTTTTCTTTAATTGCAGGGAATTCTTTGGCTCTTGGGTTTATAGGGTTTAAACTTCCTGCTCATGCTGAAAGACCTGATATGGCTGGCTTTGAGTGCCCCACAGGGTATTACTGCACTGATAGCAATACTCAAACAAGTTGTAGTGCTGGAACATTTAATCCTAGTGTAAGGGGTTATTCTTCGTCAGCTTGTATGAACTGTCCTCCTGGATACTTGTGTCCTGCTAAAACTGGAGATTATGAACTTTATCCTTGTCCTGGAGGAAAATATTGCAGTGTTGGAGCAACCAGTTCAACTAATTGTCCTAAAGGAACTTTTAGAAATAAATTGAGAGGTATTGAAGAAGGGTCATGTGAACAATGCCCAGATGGTTATTATTGTCCAGCTGGTTCTGCTAACCCAACAGTGTGCCCCAGAGGATATATATGCCCCATAGGCAGTTCAGCACAAATTCCTTGCCCTGAAGGAACATATAACTTGTTTGAAGGAAAATATAAAATAGAAGATTGCATTCTCTGCCCGCCAGGCAGTAGTTGCAGTTCAGCTGCAACAACTCCGATATGGTGTTTGCCAGGGTCTTACAATCCATATCACGGCTCAAGCACTTGTTTCATGTGCCCTGCAGGATATGCTTGCATCGGGTACCAAACTGTAAAGCCCTACGTTAAATGCAAAATCGGTTATTATTGTCCAGTCGGAAGTAAAGTTCCAATTCAAAATGCTTGTCCTCCTGGAACTGTAGGAGCAATGTACGGAGCTTATTCCAAAACTCAATGCGATAAATGTCCTCCAGGGTATTACTGTGGTTATGCTACTAACTATGTAAACAAACCTCCACAAGAATGCCCCACAGGGTATTACTGCCCATTAGGAACTAAATTCAACAAGCAATTCCCTTGTCCAGCTGGAACATACAATGACAAGACAAGAAGAGAAGGAATTCATGAATGCCTCGACTGTCCTGAAGGTTACTATTGCTTAAATGCGACAAGCTCATATAGTTCAAATAATTGCCCTGCTGGCTTTTACTGTCCTCGAGGAACTTCAATGACAAAGCAGTACGTTTGTCCTGCTGGGACTTATAGATCATCGACAGGAGCTACTAATCAAGGTGACTGTACAATTTGTAGTCAGGGGAAGTACTGTCCGGTTGGATCCACTGCAGAACTCAGTTGTCAAGCTGGAACTTATATGGATGAGTATGGAGCTAGTGAAAAGGGGCCTGGAAAGTATCCCGCATGCAAGCCTTGTCCAGCTGGATATTACAGTTCTTCAACGGGAAGTACATCATGCACAGCTGCTACTGCTGGATATTATACATATGAAGGAGCTTCAAGTCAAACTTCTTGCTTAGCTGGGTATTTCTGCCCTTTAGCTGGTACTTCTGAAATAACAATGTATATGCAGCCTTGTCCAGCAGGATATCTATGTGCTTCAGGAACGAGTTCGTATCCATCAAAATCATCAAATGCATGCTCTGCTGGAAAATACTGTCCTGAAGGAGCAACTTCAGCAACAAACTGCCCAATAGGCACTTATAGAAATACTGTCGCTGCACGGTCAGTTTACGACTGCATGATTTCACCTGCTGGGTACTACGTTGATACAGCAGGAACTTCTGACTACTCATCTAATGTTTGTCAAGCAGGTTACTATTGTCCTGCAGGATCCACTTCAGCAACCCAAAAATCATGCCCGAAAGGAACTTATAGAGATCTCACTGGAGGTAAAGCTGCAACTGATTGCGCTGCTTGTACTTCAGGATATTACTGCCCAAGTGTAGCAACAGTCACTCCAACTATTTGTCCAGCTACGAAGTATTGTCCTACAGGCACTATCACACCTTTGCTCTGCCCTAGTGGAACATACAGCAACACTGAAGGTTTAAAAGCATCATCAGAATGCACTCCTTGCGATTCTGGGTATTACTGCGAGTCACCAGGAAAAAGTACAACAACAGGCACCTGCACAGCTGGTTATTACTGCATATCTGGGTCTAGTCTTGCTGCTCCAGAAGATGGAGTCACAGGAAAACTCTGTCCTGCTGGAGGTTACTGTCCTGCAGGTACTACTTCTGTCCAGCCATGCACAGCGGGAACTTTTAACAGCTTTAGTGGAGGAACGAGTACAAGTGATTGTGTTACTTGCTGGCCAGGGTATTACTGTGCTGGAGATACAAACCCAACACCAACAGCCAAATGCGCAGCAGGTTATTATTGCTCTTCTGGATCTTCTACTTCTACTCAATACACGGCTGATCCTGGCTATTATGCTCCTCTCGGAAGTGTTTATCAAATCCCTTGCCTTCAAGGGACTTTTAACCCAAGTTCTGCTCAAGAATCATGCACTTCCTGCACTGCAGGTAAATACTGTGATACCACTGGCATGACATCTGTGAATGACTGCCCGGCTGGGTATTATTGTGTCACAGGCTCATTTATGTATTATCCTTGCCCAATCGGAACCTTTAGATCAGCAACTGGAGGTCAATCTGTTGATGAATGCACACCTTGCACTGAAAAAAAATACTGCATGTATTACGGACTTTCATCTGAAACTGGAGATTGTGATGCAGGCTACTATTGTAGTTCGTCAGCACCAAGCAAAACACCTTGGGTCGAATCAGCTGGGTTTTATGGAAGATGTCCTGAAGGTTATTATTGTGAGGCAGCCACTAAAACTCCTACTGCATGTCCTGCAGGTACTTATAATCCCACAGAAGGTGCTGAAGACATTTCTGGATGCATAAATTGTCCTGCCGGGTATGCGTGTCCAAATACAGCCACAGTGAACTACAGTAAAAAATGTCGAGCTGGGTATTACTGTGTTGAAGGTAGTACAAATTATCAACTTTCAACTGCAATATGTACTGCAGGTCATTATTGTCCCGAAGGTTCAGCCAAAATGTTGAAATGTCCTGCTGGTAAATATCAAGACGAAACAACTAAAAGCTCATGCAAATCATGCCCTTCAGGATATTATTGCCCAATCGGAACATCTGATCCTTACACTCACAAGTGTCCAGCAGGTTACTATTGCCCTGCAGAAACAACCTATTCGACTCAATATCCCTGCCCAGTAGGAACATTCAGTCCATATGAAGGTCAGCAAAGTGATGACACTTGCCAGTCATGCACACCAGGCTACTATTGCAACACTCAAGGAGCGGATGAGCCAACAGGTGAGTGCAGTCCTGGATTCTATTGTAGTGGAGGAACTACTACTCCAAGACCAGTAGGCGTTTCAACTGGAGATAGATGCACTTCAGGATATTACTGTCCAGCAGCATCATCATCAAAGATCGAATGTGACGCTGGAAAATACTGTCCCGATGATGAAATGGACGATGTTGGTCCTTCCTGTCAAGCAGGTTACTACTGCATCAGTACAGCAACAACGCCAACTCCAACAGATGGAACAACAGGTGACAAATGCAGTAAAAATTATTACTGTGAAGAAGGAACTTCTTCTCCTGTTCAATGCGCTGCTGGAAAATTCATTCCTTATACTGGAGCCAGTAGTTCTACCGAGTGTATCAGTTGCACACCTGGATATTATTGTGATGGAAATGACCCTCAAATTTGTGGGGCTGGGTATTATTGCTCTGGAGGTGATGCCTCTGAGGCCAATGAATGCAGTAGAGGACATTATTGTCCTTCTGGAAGTGTTGAAGAACTTGAATGTCCTGCTGGAAGTTATCAGCCTGATACTGGAAAAAGTTCTTGTATTGATTGCCCTGCAGGGTTTTATTGTCTTCGAGGAGCTTATGCCACTGTTTCTTGTCCTAAAGGATTTTACTGCCCTCTTAAAACTACATATGGTGAGCAATATCCTTGCCCAGCTGGTACTTATAACTCTATATTAGGTCAAGATGAATCAACAGACTGCAAGTCCTGCGACAAAGGAAAGTACTGTCAATTACCTGGATCCGATTCAGTTACTGGTCTCTGCGATGAAGGTTACTATTGTTTAGGAGGAGCCAAAGTAAGTAACCCAACAGATGGAACGACTGGTGACATCTGCCCTATTGGCTACTACTGTCCAGAAGGTTCGTCAAACAAAATAATTTGTGACTCTGGAAAATATTGTAATCAAAAAGGACTTGCTGAACCTAATGGCGACTGCTTTGATGGATACTATTGCCTTACAGGAGCCCAGTCTCCAACACCCACAGATGGAACAACTGGAAACATTTGTTCCAAAGGACACTACTGCTCATCAGGTAGCTCATCACAAGAAGAATGTCCAGCAGGGACATACGGACCGTCAGAAGGAATGAGTGACCAAGGCCAATGCTTAAACTGTCCATATGGAAAGTACTGCGATGATTCAGCATTAGAAGAACCTGCAGGTGTCTGCGATGATGGTTACTATTGTGAACCAGGAAAAGATACACCTACTCCAGCTGATGGAGAATGTCCAAAATACTACTTCTGTGATAATGAAATTTACTTTGTACCTGCTCCTTGTGAAAAAGGAATGTACAATGATGCAACTAGACAGTCTGTATGCAAACCATGCCCTGATGGATACTATTGTGAAGGTGTTCAAACTGACCCTGTTAAATGTCCTAAAGGTTATGAGTGTAAGTCACAGACAATTGGTTCAAATACTTATGGAACTCGTCATGAATATGAGTACCCTTGTGGACCAGGAAAATACTCTGATACTACAGGATTAAGTTCTTGTTTAACCTGCCCTGCAGGACGAGAATGTAACAATGCAGCAACTTCTAGTGACTTTCTTTGCCCGATTTATAAGTACTGCCCAGAAGCGACTGGCTACGGAATCATTTGTCCAGCAGGAACTTATAATAAAGACTATCAAGAACTTAAATCAGCTGATGAATGCACTATGTGCCCCGCAGGTCAATTTTGTGTTGATGGGACGATATCAGATCAATGCGCAGCAGGTTTTTGGTGTAAAGGAGGTAGTTCGACTCCAACTCCAGTGACCACTTCTTCTACTGGACAACCATGCCCTCCTGGCAAGTACTGTCTAAAAGGTACGACTGAGCCAGTTATCTGTCCTGATGGTAAGTTTAGAAAAGATCCAGGGGCTCGAAGTGAAGCAGATTGTTCATCGTGTCCTCCTGGAAGTTACTGTGTCAGTGGTGAAACTGAGCCATACGATTGTCCTACTGGACATTATTGTCCTGTTGCAACACTCGAACCATTTAAATGTCCTAAGCGTACTTATAATGATCAACTTAAGGCAAAAGGGATAAATGACTGCAAAATTTGTCCTCCAGGTTATTTTTGCAATAAAGAAGGTATTTCCTACTACACTGACACTCCTTGCAAGCCTGGCTATTTCTGTGTTCAAGGAGCAACAGGTTATATCAACTGTCCTCCAGGAACTTACACTTTCGCAGATAATGCTGGTTCGATTGATGATTGCTTAGATTGTCCATCAGGTTATTATTGCCCAGCTAATTCAACAAGAATTATTAGCTGCCCCTCAGGGACCTACTGTCCAGGAGGTAACTCGTTATACTGGCCTTGTCCTCCAGGGTACCTTTGCTATGAAGAGACTGCTGATCCGATTCCTTGCCCTGCAGGTTACTACTGTCCTCTTTACGGCTCGACTGACCAAGAACTACCTATTCAATGCGAAAAAGGTTCAGACTGCCCAGGCGCTTATTTCGATCAAGCTACATGTTCACCTGGATATTTTTACAATTTGGATAAAGCCAAATGTCAGCCTTGCGCGCCTGGAACATATTCTGATGGACAAAAAGCTGCTGAATGCAAAAATTGTATTGCTGGATATATTTGCACTGGAGGAGCCACTCGGATGGACCCCAGAAAGACATCAGAAGGTGGATATCCTTGCCCTGCTGGGTATTATTGCACTGAAGGTGCTTTGACTCCTACTGCCTGTGGAATCGCTAAGTATAATCCATCGATTGCCAAGACTAAAGAATCAGACTGTTTAATCTGTCCAAACAACACCTACGGTGAAGAGACAGGTCAAAGTAAATGCAAGCCTTGCGGTCCTCACGCATATTCATCAGAAGGTAGTGAGACCTGCAACTGTACAGCCCTTTACCGAAACTACCAAAAATTCGACGGTAGTTGCATTTGCAACCCAACTTACGAGTTCATAATAAACGGTGTAACGGCAAGTGAAGAAGACTCAGACAAAGACTGCGTTCCAGTGACTTTTCCCAGGTGCATCGACACCCAGATCCGAGGAGCTGACGGCAAATGCAAAGACAAAAAGGGAGGAGACTGCAGTAGCGAGTGTCCAGGAGGCAAAGACGACGGCATCAGTGAGACTTTTGGAGTCTGTTCTTGTACAGGTTCAGAAACTCTTGGAAAAGACGTGATTAAAACATATCCTCGAGTGACTATCAATAAGAATGGTGAGTACTTGATTAATGATACTACTACTGGAGAAACTGTTGTGATTAAACCCACTGGAAGTAACTATCTCGCTAGTGTTTCATGTCGGTCCACTTGCAATGTGCATAGTGTCGAGTTTACATCGAATGGCATACAAGGGGCGTATGGAGTGCCGAAGAACTTTCAAAATCTTTATTATTCTCAGGTCTCTCGAAGACTTGCTGCAAGTTCTGACCCGGTATACCCGCCATTGTTATGTATTAAAAAACAAGACACTGTTGTATTTTCACTTACTCCTAAAAGTAACTTTCCGTCATATCTGAAAAACTCTCTGCTTAACACTAATAAAAAGTTCGACTTCGCTGCTTTTAAAGAACTGGCAAATAGGATGAAGTCAAGTAAAAGTAATGTCGATACTTTTGCTTTTACTTTTAAAGATGAAGGGTTTTATGATTTTGTGGATAATGCGAAGGACTCTTGGCATATTATTATTAAAGTTGTGAGTAATGTGAATGACTGTATTTCAAATGGCAGAAGACTGGAGGATAATGATGTCAGAGTCACGTTTTATACGAGGAACAGTGATAATATGGAAGGATTCGGCATGAAAACCACCTCTGGAGTCATTGAAGAACCTGAATGGGGAACTATTGCTGGAATTTTAGTCGCTGTTTTCATTGTTTTACTTGTTTTTATTGCTTTTCTTGCCTTTCTTCATTGGAGGGCTTGGGCTTCTAGCCATGCTCGTGATAGGCTTTTGAAACTTGTGAAAGACTGTTGCAAACGATGTAGAATTGTTCAAACTCAAGTGGTCTCTCCTATTATTCAGATTGAAGATGAAAGTGACTCAGTTGATGTTGATAAGGACTTGTTGGAACCTTCACAGTTCAGAGAAATGCTGGATAAACTTAATACTTATTATAATGAACTACAGGCTACTTTTGACTCTCAGGATCAAGACGCTCGAAGAACTCTTGAAGATTTGTTGGGACAGGCTAAGGACTTGAAGATCATGCTTGGAGATCGACTTTCTGACCTTGATCCGAATGAACTGAGACTTAAAGTTAAGATTGGAAATTTAGAGAGCTCTGATGATGATTCAGTCGTTGAAATTCCAGAAGTGATGCCATTAGTAGTCTCAGAAAACCTAAACATAGCCTTAAACGCAATAAAAGACGCAGACGCTGAAAACAAATCTCGTATCCAACAAGAGATGTTCAACCAGATCATGTCAAACCCGAACCTAAACGATTCCGACAAGGCCGACCTAATGAAAGAGCTCGAAACAAACCTTCAAAGAATGGAGCAAGTTCTCGACAACGACCTAGAGCAAGCCGAAAAAGACATAAACCGTCGTCTTCAAGAGCGAGCAGCGCGAAGAAACGCCGCCGCTCGAGAAAAGGCTTACATAAACCCTAAAAGAAGCGAAATCAACTCAAGAAACACAAAAGAACTCGAAACCATCGACAAACAAGTAGACAACGAAGTGAAAAGCATAGAAGACGAATTTATATCTGAAAGAGAAAAAATCATCAAAGAAAACCGAAAAGATGTCGAAGCTCGGTTGAAAGAAATGAGAACTTCTCTTCAAAATGACTTAATGCATGCTCGTAATCAGGTAGAAATTGATAACTTGATGAAAGTCTTTGAAATTGAAGCTAAACGTGTTGAAGAACAGATCATGGGCGATAAGGTCCAGCAAGAAGCAGAAATGCTTCGAAGGATTGAAGAAAGGCGCAAGGCTCGGTTGGAGAAACTCATGAAAAATGCACAGGAAAAGAAGGAAGAAGTCCAGAATAGGAATCAGGAAGAAATTGAAAGTTTGGAACAAAGAGCTTTACTTGCTTTTGCTAAAGTTAATGTCGAGGTGCAACTTGACCCGGAAGAAGAAAATGTCATTGGGCAGGTTGTTAGTAATTATGAAAAGCAGAAGGAAGACCTTAGGGCTAGACAACAGGCGGAGATTTTAATGATTGATAAAGAAATACAAGCTGAAGATGAACAACGCATTCAGGAAAAACAGAGACTTGCTGCATTGATTCAGAATTCTAGTAGTAAAGAGGAAAAGGATGCACTTTTGAAGGAACTTAATGATTTGGAAAGTGCGGAAATTTCGAATAAACTTAGGCAGGAAGATAGGCTTAAGGCTCAGTTGCTGGAAAGGAAAAGAAGAAGGGCGGAAAAGGAAGCTCTGCTTAAAGCGAAACATGAAAGTGAAGTTAACTCGATCGACAACAAGAAAAACCAAGCCGAAAAAGACCTACGCAGTGATTTCGAGCTAAAGAAAATGGAGCAACTTCTCGAAAACTCCGAAAATCTTTCAATCGAAGAACTAATCGCGATGGCAAGAGAACTTCTCGAATCAAAGCACGACCGGGAAACCGCAACTCTAACAACTCACAAGCACTCAAAACTTCGTGAAAGGCAAAACGACGTAGTGATCCGAGCAATTGAAAAGAAAACTCAAGACAAAGCAACCCAACGTGCATTATTCGAAAGTTTAAAAAATTCGGTAAAATCCGAAAAACTCGACCCATCCTCCCGAAAAGCGAAACTCGAAGAACTCGAACTGCGAGCCCTTGAAGCCGAAAAGCAAATCGACGACGCCTTCATCTTGGGCATCAACCAAGAGCAAGACCGGATCTGGCGAGAAACTGAAGACGACTTCAAACAACGGTTCAACGATTTAGCAGAGGCTCAAAATCAAGAAATTTACCAAATAATGCATAAGATTAAAGGAGTTGATACTCGCATGCTCGATGCGAATATAAATGACATGCAACAAGAAATTGATAAACAAAAAGCGGAACTTGGAGTTAAACATGCGGAAAAATTGAGAGAACTTGATAGAAGGGCTGATGAATTAAAGGAAATTGAAAGGCAGAGACTTTTGGAACTTGATTTTATTAATAATCAACTTCGAGAAACTGAAGAAAAACAGAGGAAGTTAGATGAAGTGCAGGAACAGAGAAGGATGATGGAGGAAAGACAGAGAAAAGTCGTTGAAGCTATGAAGGAAAGAGGAATCTCTCAGGAAAAAATGAATGAAATCTTGGAACAACATCAGAGGGAAATGAATGAATGGGAAAAAGCTATGGAAAATGAAAGAGTTCGACAACAGCAGAAGTTACAGGCAAGACTTGATGCTAAGAGACAGAAGTATAATGAAAGGAAAGCTCAGATGGTTGCTAAGTTTAAAGAGGAAAATGAAAAGTTAGTTGAAAAACAAGCTGAAAATGAACAGAATAAACTGAGAATTATTTTTGATACTGGAAGGGATGTTAAACTATTTACTCCTAAGATTGAAATTGATACACGGCTTAGATATCCTGACTTGGAACAAGAACAGGCCATTGCGAATATTGTGGCACCGAATACTCTTGATGAAGTTATCAATAAGGTCAGAAGGATTGAAAAAATCGCTGAAAATATTGATACGAGACAGTTCAATTTGTTGATGAAAGCTTTCAGTGATGTGAGCGATATGATGTCAACGATGAAGTCAAAGCTGAAGTAGTTAACTAACCATCTTAACTATTTAGATAAAATCGGAGTGTTTTTCCTTATCGAGTCGTTGGAAGGCTTTGTTTCGTGGTCGTTTAGAGGTCGCGGGTCAATTCCTTGAACTGCTCGATTACGGCCGTTGTCTTGGTTCGGTAGGCTTTTCCTTGCTTCAACTTCATTACTCGGCGCTTCTTCTTCATTGTTGTTTTCCTGAGTCCAAATCACTCCATCACCGATTGGCTTTCCACTGACTCCAGTGATTGGCAGGAACCACAGACACTTATTTTTGCCAAAGACTTGATACCAGTTCAAGCGGCTTCCTTTGTCGTATAAGTTCGGCTTTTGCGCGTTTTTCTTGTCCATGTTGTCGATTGTTGTTGAGTTGCTGAGGACTAGTCTCACGTGGAACCTGAAAAATAAGGTTATTGTCACTGTCAGCAGAAGATTTAAACTGAAACCTGCCAGCAGGTAGACGTCTTGATAGTCAGGGATTTGGTGACTTGATACTAAAATTGACACTTTTAGGTACACCGGATACGAAAGCGAAGCCAAAGCCATATACAAAGAAAGTAAGACATAAACAAGAAGAAGCATAAAGAACTTCCTATTATAAAATCCGACACAGTTATTGATCCAAGCTGAGTATCAATTACGACAATGATGATCCATATTAAGAACACATCGATTGCAAGCCGAGCAGTGATGACATCTTTCCGGTTTAAACACATGACACATAAGACAGTACCTTCTCCTCTTATTCTCCGAGTCGCCCATATAAAATCCCCAAAGAGGCGGAACAATGCCAGGATCAGTGAGCATTGCCCTTAAAAAGCACCAAACGAGCATGAAAACACTTACGTGAAAACATCCCAAAAACAAAAGAATCTGGGGTTCTAATTAAACTTCACCTTCTCGTCTAACGTAGTAAATCTTCATTACGTTTGAGTAAATAAAACTAATCACTGAAAGCACAAACATCACAAAAAAATTGCCTAGAATCTTGCTGCAGGTTAAAGGAGTTGTTCGAGGCATTTATTATAAAACTTGTAATGAACTTTTAATAGGGTGTTAAATGGTATCGGCTTAGATATTTTTTTAATTATGGGTTTATATGAAAAAGATTCAAGATTATTATGGAGAAAAACCTTCTGGACGTAGTCTTAACTCTTTTAAACAGGAAAATCTTGAAATTCCTTGTAACTTTAAAGTGATTTCGAAAAATACTGAAAAAAATGATAACTGGCTTGGGTACTCCTCCTCGTCTTCTCCTGAAAGGATAGACTCTGACAGTGAAGAGCAGGTAAACCATGACTCCTACATCGAAGCCTTATCAAAAGGAATAGAAATTGACGAAAACATCAGAAAAGTCCCTCAAAAGAAATACGCGACCAGCTCAGACGTGACTTGGCTCGGCGTTCGACCTGAATTCCTCGAGTCTCATTCTTTAGTCCCTAATGAAAACTTGAAAACGATTTATCGAGACAAACAAGGCGTCGTCGTCGAGAAAAATAAAACAAAAAAAAACGAAAATGAAGAAAAACTTGCTCTTTGGGCAAGTGGACAGGTTCAGATACAAGCGAAAAAAAGACTTGAGGAAGAAATTGAGAAAGAAAAAGAAAAACCTTTTGCGAGATATGAAATTGAATCTCAGGTTCAGGAAGAGTTTAAAAGAAGGAAAAGATTTGGAGACCCTTTAAGTCAGTTTAGACCAGATTTGGAAAAAAAGGTGAAGATGAACTGGGAAAATCGATTTGGGATACTTCCAGGGAAAATGTGGGATGGGGTTGATAGAACTAATGGGTTTGAACAGAGGTGGCTCGCAAAACAGGGAAGGAAAGTGTGGGAAAATAGCATGGCTCATAAGGAGTTTGCTAGTGAGTTATAATTACATTAAATATTAGTTAACTCTTGAAATCGGTTTTACTTTAACCTCACTTCTACCTGATGAACTAAAGCTTTGAACTCTGCTTAAATTGCAGGTATATCCCTCAAACATATTCTGAATGCTTTCAGAGAGTAAGTTGACCTTATCAAGGTCATCATTCCAGTTCGTGTTGATAGAACGAGTGTCGAAATTATCTTTTGATAGAGGAACAAATGGAGCTTTTACTTCCTTCAATGAGATTAAACTCCAGGGAACATCTTGTAACCAAGGATGATTTTTTATTTCTTCAATGCCATGGACTCCTAGTCTAGCCGAAGGTTTTCTTTGTAATAATCGGTTAATGAAATCAACAACATTCGGATTCCAATCAAAAGGAATATCAGATTCTTTAATTTTCACCTGCTTTTCAACAACAGCATCTCTAATTTCTCTTCGATTGGCTCCCAGATAAGGTCTAACTCCAGTCATCATTTCATAAGCAATGACTCCAACAGCGAAATAATCAGCAGTAGTATCATGATTTTTCCTAAACAAAACCTCAGGAGCCATATATCCAGGAGTTCCTGAAGTTTCATGTTGGTTCTCCTCATGCCAAACCCGAGCGACTCCAAAGTCAGTGATATGAAGATATCCCTGAAAGTCCAAAACAAGATTTTCAGGTTTCAAGTCCCTATGAATGACATTTTTGCTATGAAGATACTCTACCCCAACAATCAAACAAGCAATTAAAAACTTGCTCTGGTCTTCAGGAAATCGTTTTTGCCTTGACAAGTGATATCTCAGGTCCCCTCCTTCTTTATAATCAAGAATCAGGTAAAGTTTTTCTAGATCTTGATATGCACAGTGCATGTTTACAATAAAAGGATGCCGAAGGTTAGACAATAAATACCTTTCGTTTATAATTGAAGAAACACTTTGACGAGAGATTATTCGAATTTTTTCCATTTCTTTCAATGCGAAGTAAGATTTTGACTTCCGATGCTGAATTTTCCAGACTCGGCCGAAGCCTCCTCGTCCGATTTTGTAAAGAACTTTGAAGACTTTAGATGGGGACCAGCTTGGGTTTGTTGTGGGTTGGGAGTCTTTCTCTGATTTAAAGTTGCAGTTTCCCATTTATTTAGCCTTTTTGATTAAGGAAGTTGCATATTCAGTGATTTTAAGATGGCTCTAGAATGAACGAGTTTTGAAAATGGTTAATTTGAAGGAATTTACTTATCAGGTTAAATCATTTAATTTTAGTTATTTTGACTAAACCGCATCTGCTCGTTTCGGGTTTTCTTGAGTTAAACCTTTAGAAATCTCGCCAGTTTTCACGAATCTAAGCAGCAAGGCGGCGACTCCTACAACGAAAACAATGACTCCCATGAGTATCCATCCAATAACGACAGGGTTGCTGTCATCGTCCTGGCTTTTCTCATTTTTTTTTCTATAAGAATATTGAAAATTTAAATCTTCCACAAAGAACTCCTGACTGATAAAAGTTGAGAGTAAGTCAAACCCTGTAAGTTTATTTTTCGTGTTTTTTCCATAAGTTAACTTGAGGAAGATTTCAGAGAATCCATCAACTGAATCATTGACTGAAAGAATTTGAGTTGTAGGAGAAGTATCAAAAGGAATTTCAGTCCAGTTACTTTTGTCTTGACTGGTAAAAACGTTGATGGCTGTGAAATCTCTGATGTTTTTGAATCCTGGGTCAAATTTTAAGGTGAACTTAAATCTAGAAAATCCTGAATTGATCAAATGAAGGTGAAAGGATAGATATTCATTATAATGACAAGACGAACCGTTTGTATTGTTGCATTTATCATCGTGCCAGGTGAGTTCGTTCACAGTCATCTGAGGCATGAAATTCGAAACCACATCTAAAAAAGATTTATAATTTTCACTTAAAATCGAAACCACCTCAGTCCTTTCTCGAGTTGAGTCTAAAGCGACTTCAACAGAAACCTTTGAAAAATTGTAAGAAAAATCAAGAAAAGTGCCAAATTCAGACTTTTTACTGAAGTTCAACTTAGAGTCCAAGTCAAACCCGGAAGGCAGTCTAATATTTTTGCAGTATTTTAAAAATTTATCTGAAACTTCTCCATTCAACTGACTCGGTGGAATCAAAAACTTGCGACCAACACCCTGATAGTTTATCACAATATCAGGAGATCCCTTTTTAAAGAAATCTTCAAAAATCATTCTTGAAAGATTTGAGTCCAAAGGCTGATTCCCTGGAAAATCATTAGAACAACTTTCATTTCCCTTCTCAAAAAACAATGGAAAGTTGAAGTAGCCATTAATTCCTGTATCAACCTCTGTGCAATTCAAGTTATTTCCTTCCAATCCAGTCTGCAGAACTAAAAACTCTTCTCCTTCAAACTCCTGCTCCATAAGTTGAAAAGCTTTCAAGTTAACAACAGGCAAGAACCAAAATTCATGAGATTTGATCAACTTTCTTACTTCTGCATTCCCAGCAAAAGATTCAAAAGCGATGAAATCCGCGAGTTGAACGACTTGATAAGCACTGATGGGGAACCCAGCATAAAACCCTCCGATGACCAAAACTTTTACCTTTTCCAAACGACTAGGAAAATCAGAAAAGTTTGAAAAGTGAATCATTTCGAAGTGTCCTGCCTCGTCTTCAACACTGATCCCATTGTAAAAAAGAGTCAAATTCTGAACCTGTCTCGAAATTTCACTTGAATTTAAAAGTCCATCTAAAGTCCCAGGGGGTATCAAGGCACTTGCAAAGGACAAATAAAAAAAAAGCAAGACATTCATATTTAGATCATGCATTAAACTCATTACTCAGAACCCCTGACCAGAGGGTTGAAAGCCAAGAAGTCATTTAAATCAGTTAACAAGAACTTAGAAGGTTTGAACTTTCCCATCCATTCTAAGTAAGACTCGCTTTTTTCTTCTTTTACTTTGCCTTTGGGTTCTTCACATTGAGTTTCAAAAACGCACATTTGTGTAAAGGAGTACTCGTTGTATTCGCTTATGTCTTCTGTTCCTTTTAACACCCTGAGCACATATGAGGACTTTATTGAAAGCAGAAGCTGAAGAACAGTGCGTCTGTTGATTGAGTGAAGTTCTTGCATTCGTGACTGGTTTAAATAACCCAGAGGGTCGCTTAAGGCATGGTCAGTGAAACAGATGACTCCGATATCAAAGTCGTAATAAACATGGTACTGTTTGAAAGACTTGTTCAAACTTCGGTCAGTGCTGAGTCCTCGATAAACAAGGGCGTCAGTGATGTTGACTGTTGGCTTTTTATCAGTGAAAGCTTCACTGGTTTCAAGTTTAAAGCTTTTTCCTTCTTGTTTCATTGTTCCTATCAAAACATTTAAACTGTCATACAAAGTCTTTTCTAAATCGTCCTTGACAGGTGATATGTCCATCTCGCCTAAACACTTTAAAGTCCTTTCATAAGTCGTCCAAAGGCCAGATAACAAGAAAGGAAATTGTATTTTATTCACAATAAGCATCCTATCAGCTAAAAACCTTAAATTCGCTTCTCGTGGCTCGATACCTGAGAAGGACCATGGAAAAAATTGTTTATTTTTCTCTTTAGAAAGTCTCATAGCCCTTTCAAATTTCGATTCTTCGAAGAAGTAAGCGAGTGACTTTAAAGAGAAGTGTCTTCTAAGAGCCATATTATTGTATATTAAACCACAGATCGATAGCGAACAGCAAGCATGACCCAAACAGCAGTGATTTCCTCAGGGTAAGGCACTACTTTAATGCGAAAGGCGAATCTCACAGTATCGCCACGGGTCTGAATGATATCAACAGCGACGCTATTTTTCACAAGAGCTGCCATGATATCATTCGCCTTAAGTCCCAAGACCTGTGTAGGAAAAGCTTTAAAAGTATGTCCTTCAGGCACATATCTTTTAATACTTTGCTGAAATTCTTCATTTCCATAAGTCACGCCCCCCACTCGATCCAACTCATAGTTCACCAAAGCCGGTGCCAGAAGATAAGCCAAGTCATCATCCCAATGAGTCATCAAATCATTTCTTTCTCTATTACTTGAAATCATTTTTTTCACGTCATTTTCAAGTTTTCCCTCTTCAAGAGCGACGTTGCCTAAAGGTGGAAGTAAAGGCAGTTGCTTCGTTACTCCCACCAGACGGTCGAGAACATCAACTGCCATCGATTTCCACATGTTTTCGTTTTGAAGGTCCCAACAGGTGTTGGCGACCACGTCGTCTACCTGGATGTTTCCGTAAAAGGACTTGTGGTTGAATACGCAACCTACTTTGCGGTAAAATCGATGGACTCGAGGGTCGTCAAATGAAATTTTTTGGCCTGTGAGACTCTCCCAAAATACCACCTTGGGGCCTAAAGAAACTACCCACGCGTGAGGACCGTCTCCACTGCTACCCAGACAGACATACGCGTCCAGACCGAAACCTAAGAGAAGACCGGCAAGAAGAATTGAATGCTCTTCACAGTCACCTTTTCCTTTTGATAAAAAAGTGTGCATTGAATACCACACCTCAGGACGTGTTCCACCTGGATTCTCGCTACGCTCGAATGGAATTAAACTCACGAAACGTGCAGCTTGTAATGGAGAGTCTATCATACGGTTTGTTTTTAGAGGCTGCACAAGGGAAACTACCGGTTTATAAGTGCCATCTTCACTTTCAGCGTAGATTTTCACTAATCTTTTATCATGTCCAGCACGTATCTGTTTATAATCCTTCCACCACTCATTTGAATACTCAAAAAAGCTATGTGCAATTTCCCTTTCATACTTCTTCTCAATATTGATCTGTTCATTGACAAGTCGATCAGATACGAACTCAATTTTTTTAGTTTTAGGCATGACATCCATCTGTAAGTACAAAGCTCCAACAGCAACTTTCGACTTAGTGCCAACTCCAAGCAACTCAATAGGAAAAGAAAGACTAGGACTAGTAAGCATAGCTCTCCATTCAATATTTTTCGTTGCCAGGACTTCTTTGCCTCGACTTGACTCGACAGTGACGACCAAATGAACAGGTGCTGACAATTTAACCAAAGCAGAAAAATCAACAGGTACCTCTGAATTACTCAAATGCAGTAAAAAACTATCATCAAAGACAGGTTCAGAGCAACAGACTACTTTTTTACTAGAAAATCTCTGCTGTAGAAATGAAAGATGAACCTGCATCGTCAAATTGGTATCTTTATTATCCATAAAGTCAATAAAGGCCTTTCCATACTGCACCTTCACCAACAGGTACTTTTTACTTGCCTCCAAAGGTGGCCCTCGTGGCAAGTCGTCAATTTCTCGCATCACATCTGCGAGGACTTCCTGTTGTCCAAGTGTTTCAATGACTCTTTCCATAGCAAGAGCTTCTGAAATCGCGTCTTTTTCTATCATTTCCTTAACCGCGTCGAAGACGCGGTTCTTCTCAAGGTGGTCGTGAATGAGTCTTCGAAGGCGGGCGATTTTTTCAGGGTTTTCCATTATTAATAAGCTATTGAGAGACTGCATGAATCGACTGCGCCACGTATTCAACGTTCTTTGAATTCAACCCGGCCAACGAAATTCTGCCATCAAGTGTCAAGTAGATATGGAACTCCCTTGCAAGTCGATTGCATTGTTCAGAGTTAAGCCCTGTAAATGCAAACATTCCAATTTGCTTCGTAATATGCGACCAGTCCCTCGCACTTCCACTTTTCTTAAGTCCATCGACAAGGGCAGCCCTCATGTTAATAATTCGATCAGCCATAGTTTTGACGTCAGCAAGCCACTGTTGGTTGAGTTCAGGAGTGTTTAAAACAGTACTGACTACTCGAGCTCCATAAATTGGTGGGTTTGAGTAAATAGCTCGAGCAATTATCTTGACTTGCGACATGACCCTTTCCTTTTCACTGGCATCAACACAGACTGTTGAAAAGCATCCGATTCTTTCTCCGTAAAGTCCGAAGTTCTTGGCAAATGACTGTGCAAGTAAAATGTTGTGGCCTGAAGATACAAATTTACGAGGACCGTAAGCGTCTCGGTTAGTGTCGCCTGAAGCGAAGCCTTGGTAGGCACTGTCGAAGAAGGCAAGGTGATGCTTTCTGGAGAATAGATTTTGAAGCTCGTCCCATTCTGCGTGAGTCAAGTCGACTCCTGTTGGGTTGTGAGCGCAGGCGTGAAGAAGAACTATGGAATGGTCAGGAGCTTCGGATAGGTCTCTTAACATTGCTTGGAAGTTTAAACCGTAGTTGCTTGGGTTGTAGTAAGTGTACTCTTTCCAGTCTAAACCTGAATCTTTTGCTATTGTCTTGTGGTTACCCCACGTTGGGTTCGGGATGAAGACTGTTGTGGATTTGTTGTAGAATTTTTTTAGGAAAGCCATTCCGAGTCTTAGAGCTCCTGTTCCTGAGAGACTTTGACAGGCAGCAATTCTATTTTCAGTGACAACTGGCGAATCCGCGAAAGCCAACTTGACAGCAGCAGAGTTAAACGACTCAAGACCCTGGATAGGCAGGTACTCATGATCTCCAGCAGACTTAAACAAGATCTCTTCAGCCTTCTTGACAGAAGGAAGAATCCAAGGTTTGTTGTTGTCATCTCGATAAGCACCAACTCCAAGATTGACTTTCTTAGGATCAGTATCTCTTTTAAAAGCTTCTGAAATACCAAGAATGGGGTCAGGAGGTCCTTGTGGAACATCTTTCCAGAAGGACGCACTTCGAGTCAAGAGTCTGGATAACATTTATAGACCATGTTTTGTTGTTGGCCAAAGGAATGACGTAGAAATGGCTGCCGATATTATTTTAAAGTGTTATAAGGAATAATTTTTAACACTTTTAGTTGTTTTTATTGATTTTAGCAGTTTTTAGTAAATTTTTATCATCTTTTGTTGTTGGCCAAAGGAATGACGTAGAAATGGCTGCCGATATTATTTTAAAGTGTTATAAGAAATAATTTTTAACAGTTTTAGTTGTTTTTATTGATTTTAGCAGTTTTTAGTAAATTTTTATCATCTTGTTCAATTAGAATTTTCACTTTTTACGTCGATGGTGATATAAATGGACTACCGCCTTGATCGCATGTGGAAGGACTCGAAAGGTGAATCGGAAGCTGGAAAATTGCTGTTTGAACTTTATAGGTTCAAAAATAAACCGCAAATTTATTATCCTCCTGTCAAGACTAAGAAAAAACCTTTGCCTTTTGAGGAATCGAAATCAAAACCTAAGGAAAAACCTGTTGTTGAATATCCTGATTTGAATAAACCACAAAAACCGAAATTTCACCCGATTGATTTCGTTCCGAAGAAAAAACCTAAGGACCAGATTCAAAGCGAAATTAAAGAAAGTCAGAAATATCCTCAGAATTACGCGAAAAAAGGAACTAATCGAGACCAACTCAAAGCTGAACTTCAAGAAAAGTTCCAATTTTCAAACGGTATCCTTCCCAAAACATTTAATACCTCTCAAATGAAAGATGTTCCAGAAAAGCCAAGACCAAAGCCCGCAGAAGAAATTCCAGAAGATGCAGAGGCCCTTTTCGAGCTTATCGCAAAAGAAATAGAAGAAAGACAGCAACACCTGGAAGACTTACGATCATTCAACCAGTTAACATCAGAAAAAGAAAACCGTTTAAAAGGTGAGATTGCAGTGCGCATCTCAGAACTTCAAAGATTAAAAGAACTTTCTGGTTAAATTACTTAGCCCGCTTTAAAATTTGAGTAAGAGGTATCAAAGGAGCCTTTCCTACTTTCGCAAGAGGCTTCGTTTCCTTTTTTTCCTTATCCGATACTCTACTAGTAGACCTTTTGATATTTTTTTCCTTTTCAATCAAAGTAAAAGTTTCTAAAAATTCTTCAATTCCGAACTTTTTCGAGTCAAACAAGACAAAAAGTTCATCTTCAAGTTTTATCTCGACTTTCATAGTTCCAAAGGAGTATTTTTCTTTGTCAGTTCTTTTGAAGCTGATGCTAAGAGTTTTATGTCTCGCGTTTAGGAATTTCGCGAGGGCCATATCGGTTGGGTCGTTTTGAACTGCGATGTAAGCTGGTTTGGTTTCTTTGATCAAGGCGATAAGCTTGTACATGGAGACCTGCTGAAGTTCTTGTTCTTCAACCATGTCTTCTGTTCTTCTCAGAAGTCTTCCAGATGTGATGCTGTTGTTAGCGACTTTCAGTAAAGAGTTTGAAAGATTTTCTATTTCATGCATTAAAGCTTTTTGACCTAGGACTGAACCTGTGAACTGTCCTTTTAGAAGTTTGTAATCATTGACTATCTGCTGTTCTTTTTCTAATATTATGGATAAGTTGCTGTTGCCTTTTAGAATTTCGTCCAGCTTTTCTTGAACACCTGATAAAAACTCTGACTTTTCAGATAAAATCGACTTTTTTAGTTCTGTTTCAATGTCTAAAGGTCGAAGACTGTCTTCTAGTTCAGAAAGTTCTAATTGAGCGATTCTTAAGTTTTCCTCAGTTTCTCCAATGATTTCATTCAATTGCAAATTTGTGTGTTTGTTTGAACTTTCAAAGGCAGCTTGCTCTTCTTGGTACTTTTCTATCATTAGCTCTTGATCGTCTTGGATACTCTTCAAAGCTTGAAGTTCTACAAGTTCAGCATTTAAAAGTAGTCCTTCTTGAAGAGCAGAGTCCCGAACAGTGACCATTCTTTGAAGTTCTCCAAGTTTCATTACTTTCTCATTGATGACTTTTGCTAGTTCTTGTTCAGGATAATTCTTGTTAAATTCTCTTTCAATTTTCGAGTAATTATTTTCCAAGTCAAGAATTTCATGTTGTAACTCTTCTAACTTGATTCTAAGTTGTTGAGTTTCAGAAAGTCCTTCCTGTTTCCTTTCAATTTTATTTTCCTCATTAATTCTTTGAATCTCTTCCTTAAGTCTTTCAATTTCCTGAGCAAGTCCATTGTTTTCCTGGTCAACTATTTCCAATTCCTTCTCAATTTCTTGAGTTTCATTTAAAATCCTTTGCTTGACTTCTTCAATATTTTCTTTTTCTTTATCGAATTCAGTTTTACTCTCATCAAGACTTTCCTTTAAATTTTTTATTGGTGAGTCGAACTCGTAAATGATTTCTTGAGTCAACTCGTATTCTTCAACGTCAGGTTTGAGTGACTGCAACTTGCTCATCATTCCGAAAGTCGCATGTTCCAGCAACTTTCCTTCACCGCTGCTGATGTTTTCCAGGTTTATGTCAAAATAACTAGAAAACTGGAAATCTGGCTGAATTTGTGAAAATCCTTCAGGGTCTAAAGTTTTTTTTTTAAGAGGAGACTTTTTGGCTGCGCTTGAAGGAGAGGATTCGAAGAAATCTCGGTAACATGCTGGGGCCTTCATTTTGGAATGAGCTAAAAGAGTTGAAATTTCACGTTCTTCACCTTCGATTTCTTGAAGCTTCCGGAGGTAGTCGCAGGATGATGGATGCTCTGTGACTAAGCCTGGGATTGAAAGAGATGGCTTTGAATGTAAACTTTGAGCTAAAATCTTCAGGGTGACTCCTTCATCAAGGTTAAGTTCATATTCTTCCTGATTATGAATATTCAAAGATGAGTTAATCTGATGAATATTTGAATTAATCTGAAGGTCAAGATCCCCTGCAAGTATATCCTTAGATTCACCGAGATTCAGCTGCACAGACTGCCCAGGACTTTTAAAAGTAAAAGAAAGACTCGAAAAATCAGGGTCTTGTGGAAACTTGGCTTCAGTAACTGTGATCCGTTTGAGATTTTCCATTTAACTGTAATTATTAACTGAATGGAATATCTTTAATTAGAGTTTGTTTTAACATCAACAGCTTATCTTTCAAATAAGACTTCTTTTTCGATCGATTCGTCAAAATTTCAATTTCCTTTATGACATTTTCTTTAACTATCACTACCTTCTTCAGCTCTCTCATCGGACTTTTCGGCCTCACAGGACTTGTTGAAGATTTTTCTTCATGGAACGTTGGGCATGGAAGAGGAGGTCGAAAGGTTTGTTTTGAAAAAGTTATCAAAGGAGTCGCTTTTGACTTTAAACTTGTTTTAAGATACTCTCCTTTGATTTTTGCCATTAGGAATGATAGAGTTTTACCTTCTGGACTTGAAGAGTCGACTCTTTGAGGAATCATCCATTTTCCGTTGTTGAGAAATTCGAGTTTTTTGAACTTTTCGAAGAAATCTGGAGTTGTTTTGCGAGGAGAATTTTTGGGATTGTCTTGAAGTGGATTTTGTTGGAATTTGTGAGGGGTCAGGGATCTTGGTAGTTTTAAGGACATTGTGATTAAACGGGATGATGTCAGGGTTTTTTGTGGAGCTCTTGGTTTTCGGTCCATTTTAGATATATTGATTTCATTTGGAAAAATTTGTAAAGTTTTAGTTTTGATCTGAAAATTATTTTTATTAAATGGTATTTAATTATAATTTGAAGAAGAAAATAAAATATTGATTAAATATCAGTTTAGTAAGAATGTTTTAGTTTTAGAAATTGAATTTTTAGATTATTAATAAATATTAAAATAATAATAGTTGGGATTTAATAGTTTTTTAATTTATAATCTTTTAAAATAATAAGATTAATTTTTTAATAATTTATTTTTATGTGATTTCATTATAAGACATTTATAACTTTGTTTCTTTTATTTAAATTAAACCCTTCAATTTTTATTAATTTATAATAATTTTAACAAAAGTTTATTGCTAAGATTTCTATAAATAATATAATAATTGGTAATTCACTTAAATTTGCCATTAGTTATTAAACTTAAATTCTATGCTTAAATTTATTACTAATGTATAAGCTTACCAAAATAATAAAATTAAAAGAGATAGAATAATTGAAATATAATTTCATATAGTTAATTTATAGGAATACTTTATATACCATAAATTTATTTTTGAAGGTTTTATTAGTTCAATATAAATAAAAAAAAACACCTATTGAATTAATAACTTTTTTATGATAAAAAATTATTATTGTGCATATTATTAAATTTATTGGAAATAAATATTAATGAATTTTTTATTTCAATACAAATTGATAATTTCTAATATTTATTTTTCTATTATATCAATGAAAGATCAATTTAAATAATTATAAAAATATATGAATTTGACGGAAATTTATCAGGAAAACTTAAAATAAATATTAATGACATTTTATAATTAAAAATGTTTTGAACAAGGAATTCAATACTTTTAAAGTTTTACTTAAAATTTGTAATAATATTATTAGTTTTAAGAATTAGTTAATAATTTTCCTTATTTCTGAAAGAATTGCTAATGAATTTAACAAGGAACTCAGGTTCTCAATAAATCTATTAACCTTTTTTAAACTTTTATAATTAATATTTAAAAATTATTATCTCTTTAAAGTTAATAATTCTGTTATTTTCTAAACTATTTTAAAAATCATAACTTTAGAGAGAGATTAGTAAGCTCAGAATTAGTATCATTTAAAAAATTTAAAGTTCATAATATCTGAATCGAAATAGTAAATGTTGGTATATCTTATTTCTGTGAGCTTTAGCTCAGCTATCCTTTTTAAGTTTATATCTTGCACAAAGAAATATCTTTAAAAGTTTGAATCTCCATATATCCTCAATAGATAAATCTCAAGAAAAACCTAAAAAACCAATTTCCCTACTAGTCCAAGGGATGATACTTAGATTATTTAACTAATTAACTGACTATGGTTAAACATCTCAACTCGATAATTTTAATTCTAATCTACTTAAATTCTAAGTCAAAGCACTAAGGATGAAATTATTAACCAAGTTTAGAATCCGAATATCGTATTTAAATTTACTCTTATTGATTACAGTAGCAGCATCTACTTTTATTTTTAAATCTTAATTCAGATTTCCTTAATATGCTGCAATGAGCTTAGCCAAAATAAACCTAAATTATAGATATTCATAGCCTTTCCCAATACAATGAAAACTCAAGCTTATTATATATTTCTAACTTATTGATATAATTCAACTAGAGTTAAATGCATCCATCTTTTGTTTAGTGGGTTTGTAGAATATTTTAGTAAATTGATATTTTTCTGCTACGAATTTACTCTATCGACTTGTTGGGAAACACCTGGTTATATCCATTTCACTTATTGAACCAGAGTTCTAAATAAAACTCTATATTGTCTTTATATTCATGTTAATCTCTTAATAAATTCTATAGAATTTACAAATTATAAACAAAATATTCTTAATCTGATGACCCTGCTAGCAATTTCATCAAGTCTCAAGAATATAAATTCCATTCAAAATAGCCGTAAAAGTTCGGTTATCTCTAATAATTAATACATCACCATATACTTATAATATATTGATTACTAGACTAACGTTCGCAACAATCGAAGAGAACCTTCAAACAACTTGATATAAGGCCCCATATGGAGCCTGATTTTCAGCATATGGTGACACAAAAGTTCGTCGAAAACCCTATTCCATACTTTTGAATGGAAGCACGATATTGAATTGTTTTCTGGTTTCTATTCTGCATAAAGCATTCCTTACAATTCATTATTTGTCTTTCTTCATAAGTTCAAAAGGTTAGAAAAAATCTGATAAATAAATTTTGAAATAGATTGATTTCCACACTAATGTATTCTATCTTACAAAGCATTCATTTAAATGATCTTAATTAATTGTTCAAACATAAACTATCATTATATCTCATAATATCTCAATATATATAAATGAGGAGATTAAGAATCACATTAAGAACCATTGAAATAACCATCCCTCATTCATAAGCCTTTATAAAATCTCTTTAGGCTTATTTATTTTCTATATCTCATCAAGCCCATTCTTTTAGATTGTTGTTTAGATATACAAATCTAAATATCATTTAAATACAAAATTTAACCTAAACACTATGCCATAACTTAGAAAAATTATAATTACATTTGAGTAATTTATTCAACCATAATGAGGTTTAATCATAAACAAAATATAATTTGAAGATCATTATTAGATAGATATATATAAATTAAAAATTCATAGAAACCAAATAACTTTAAACTAGGTTAGTTTTTATTTCTATATCTTTTAGTATAGTAAAACCACATACACCAATACTTGAGTATTCAGAAAATCTTATATTTTGTCCTGAATCTTTATCATCTATTTTAACATTCTTTTCATTAAAAACTTTCCTGAATTTTGATAAGTTATATCCTGATAAATCAGACAATAAAAATTTAGCACCTTGCATGTAAATTGTGTCATGCTGCTTTCCGAATATCGCAATTTCTAGAATTGCACCTCCTTCTATTATTTTTGGATTTTTTATATCAACTGATTTTTTTTGATTCTCATCTTCTTTTTTACAAAAAGATTCTACTTCTTTATTGAATTATTCTTCTTTTTTTAAGGATTCTTCTTTTTTTATCGATTCTTCTTTATTCATAGGATTTTCTTCTTTATTCATGCATTCATATTCTTTATTCATGAAATCGTCATCTTCTGTTTTTTTTTTTTAGATTCCTCTTTAATTATGGTTTCTTCTTCTTTATTAATAAATTCTTCTTCTTTATTGATTGATTCTTCAGTTTTACCTTCTTTAAATTCAGCATAATAGCTAGCTATTTGATTAATATTTAGTTCTGCAATATATTCCTTGTATTCCAATATAGTTTTTTCTAAATTTTTATTAGACTGATCATCTTTTGTTTTTGACTGAATATCAATTTCACTAGACTGATTTTCTAATATATTTGAAACATTTTCTATTTTTGAAAATTTCTCTTCTTTTGAAAGTTTACTTGTTTCTACTAACCCAGTTTCTTTTTTAGGTCTTAAATATGATGCTAAAATTTTGGAAATATTTGCATTGCTAAGAGGACCATGATTATCAGCTTCAATGTCTTCAACTTGATTTAAGACTATCTGAAGATTTGGACTATGTGGTCTGTTGTTGTCTCCGAATATCTCCTTATCAACCCTTTGCAAAAAGTGTCCACTTTCATGTAAAAATGTATAGAATGTGCATGCTTTTCGATCATCTTTATATTGATTTATAACAACCATTCTGTTTCCAAGATTAATTCCTGCAATTTTCTCTGGTGTATTCATTATGATAGTATTTTTTGCCATTATTTGTAAGTTTTTTCTTAAATCATATGATTTATTTGGAAGAAACTGGACTAGAACGTCTGAAAACGGTTGACTTGATGCTTTTAAAACAAATTCTTTTTGATATTCTTGGCTTAATTCTTCATATACCAGTGATCTATTTAAAATATAAGTTTTTATATAATCATATACCTTCGATAGCTTTGTTGAAAGAATCTGAATTAGCATTCGTAGAACAGCATTTTGAATTCGATGAGGTAATATGAGAAGCCGCTCAAAAAAATATATTAATGAAAAAGGTATTTGATTTTTTTTACTTTTTTCAAAATCATCTTTCATTAAATCATAAAGTTTTGAGTAATTTCCAAATAAATAATAAATGAATACTATGGCTAAACAATCAATAGTAACTTGATCATCAGGTGTGCTTTGAAAAAAAATATTTTTGCATGATATAAAACACTCCTCATTACTTCGAATAATTTGCTCAATAATTTCAGTGCCTTCTTCTAATCGGCATATTTTATATTTGAAAATCATTGGAAAAGCTTTCTCACTAATCTCAATAAATTTTGAACCAGTTTTAAACTGAGATCGAAAGTCAAATTCATGAAAATAATTTAAAAGTTTTAATTTATCTACAGCAGTTAAAGTTGAGGTGTTTATTAAGTATTTTAAATAATTTATGTTTTCACGAGAGAGCTGGATCGAATATTCATTTATATTTTTTATATGATTTTTGAATTCTTCTTCCTGTACCTCTGTTAAATTGACTTCATTAATTTTCAGTAAATCAGTTTCTAGTATATCTAACACTTGTATCAAAAAAGATAAATTATTAATAATTTCTTTTTCTAAGCTAAATTCTAAGTTGCATCGATTTCTAATAATCCAAGTCTGTATTTCATGCACTTTCGATAATTTATTTAAATAATTAAAGTTTTTGCAAAATATTACTTTTTCTCTAAGATGATTGATGATTTTTCTTATTTCACATTTATATGTATCTATCAGATCAATTTCTCCTATATTTTTCATATAATCTATTAAATTATCGATAGTTTTCAAAAATATTTGAAGTTGGTACGTCTTTTTATAAAACATTTTGTAGTTATATAAGTCAATGTACAATTTTTTTTTTTCTATTTTAAGGTCTTCAAATACTTGTTCAAGCTCAGAGATTTCTTTAAGTTCTTCAGATTCTATCATTTTAAGCAGCCTTTCAGGTACAAAACCTGTAAGGAGAGATTTAACAGTGTCTTCAATTCTGTCAGATGCCATTTATAAAGTCACCAGAATGGCATAAAAATCTAAATTTACTAATAACTACTTGATTTCCTTTATTTAAGTAAGGTAATTACTTAGATATTCCTAAAACATAAATTTTTATCTATATCTACAAATTCATTTAAACTAATATTCATTAATGTGTATTTTACTTATTTTACTTGTTTTAGATACTATGTTTATATATAATTAAAAAAATATACAATAAAGCAGGTTTAGCTAAAGAAAAATCATTTTGTTTAATTAAATCTAGAACGTTTACAAAAGTTTTGAAGTACTAACTTTAATAATCAGTTCAACTAGATATCAAAACTCCATATAAAACCCCAATCAATAACCCACATCTCCAAAAAAATCATCAAGCCAAAAATAATAAACCCCTAAAAAACCCCTAAAAATCCCAAAATCCATTCGTAAACCATGATTCAAAATAATCAATCCACCCCATGAAAAGCATCGGTGAGCTTTCAATTTTCTCAAAAGCGCAAGACCTTCAATTAGCACTAGAAGAAGAACGAACCCAAGACTTTTACTTCAAAGTAAAAGAACTAACAAGTCGCCTTCCAAAACTCGGGCGATGCACGATCTGCACACTGAAAATTCCATGCAAACATTTCTCATCCCCAGAGGAGCAAAGAGTCCAAACTCCAGAGATCGAGTCCTCATCACAGTTACTCTCATTAGTAGGCGGTTTGAAGTCATCAACCCACCCACTTCCACAGGAGTTACAGAAAGAACGAAGTTTTTCAGTTAGATTCCGAGGACCAGAGACAAGAACTGTGAAAGTCAAGCAAGAAAGGAACTGCTCACTGCCGAATTCTAAGAAACTCATGGTTTTAGAGCAAATCGAGGCTTACCGAGAAGAGAAAATCAAAAAGGAAATTGAAAGAGTTAGAAAAGAAAGAGAAGATGAGTTTAAAAGACTCATGGATGACAAGGCGAAAAATGAAAAAAGGAAAAAACATGCGGATGAACTTAGGATGAGGATTGAACAGTATAAAGATACTTATTTGATGAAAAAAGAACAGGTTAGGATCATGATGGAAGACCAGAGGAAAAAAAGATGTGAGGAAGAGGATAAACGGAAAGCTTATCTTAATAAACGCAAGGAAGAACTTAATGTTTATCGGAATAAAAAGATCATGATGGAGCAGATAAGTAGGCAAAAAATGATTGAGCTGCAGCAAGATTTTCATGAGCAAAATAATTAGTTGTTGATAAGATATTAAAGAAATTATGATAAACTATCAGAATCGAATCATCTCTTAATGTAAAATAGTTGATTCTTGATTTCTATTATTAAAGAAAATATTAGAGAAACTTTCAAATCTTCAAATTTTCAATTGAATGGAAAAATTATGAAATTATTATAAGCTATCAGAAATCGAATCATCTCTTCATGTAATTTAGTTGATTCTTGATTTCTATTATTAAAGAAAATACCAGAGAAACTCTTAAATCTTCAAATTTTCAATCGAATGGAAAAAAATTAATAAAAAATCTTACAAATGGAAATCAACTCAAATCTACTTATCCTTCTCTTCTGCATCGGAGTCTTATCAGAAACAATCACAATCCTAACCCTTTATTTTCAACTAACTATCAGAAGCCTTCGTAAATTTCCAGGGATCCTAATAACCCTTCAATGCATTTCTCAAGTCTTTTTTGATCTTCACTGGTTTTCCTTACTTCCAACGATAAAATCCGGGTTAAAATCCAATAGTTTTGATTTTTGCTACTACTGGGGATTTGTAACAATGTTTTTTTACTTTCAAGGGTATAACTATTCAACTTGTCTTGCATTTGAAGTGATTTTGAAAGTAAAAAACGGTGCAAATCTTTCTTTTAAAAAGCGATTAATCATCTATCACCTAGTCTCAAATTTACTTTCTTTAATATTTTGCATTCTTATCTTAGTTGACGGTGGTTTTGGAGAGTCAGCGATTGGAACCTGCTCAGTTGCAGACAAACTCATAACAAATTGTTTCGAATTCACTCCTTTTGTGCTTAACATTCCAATAATATGGTTTTCTGTGATTTATGCACTGGTTCACATTGAAAATAAATACAAATCAATTACAATCAACTATGTCTTAATCGTCGCTTCAGTTTCAGTCACCTGGTTTTTACCAACATTCATAAAATTAATTTCAAATTTCGGTCTAAATAACTACGATTTAACTGTTTTCGGAATAATCATTGGAACCACTTCAGGTTTCTTTGTAGGTCTATCCAGACTTCTAAATAAAAAAGTCATGAAAGAGATCAAAAGTGTGTTAATCAATAACGAGCTCAAAAATTTTAATCTAAGAAAAGAAAAAGTTGAAACAAATCCAAAAATGCGAAAATTAATAGAATCCATGGATAGTTTTTCAGAAGACTACGATTTTTTCACTAATTTTTTCGAGTTGATCAGTCAAAACGTAAGAAAAATTTAGAAAATTTCATTAATTCTGTTAGCCTTGATCATAAAAACCAGAAAAAACTTAGAATCCGAGACAATAGAAAAACATCAAAAGACGATAAAATTCACCCAAGATGACTTCGACATCGTGAGTGTCTTAGCAACTCAGGAAAACTTAAAAGAGTTGCATTCAAAAGATTTCGCTTTAAAAATCTACAAATCTCAAACTTTCTCTGAAATCATGAAGATAAGTCAAGTGAGTAGCGGAGAAATCTACTCGTAATAAAAATTCAGTTCAATCAGCAACTTAGAAAACTTCAGAAAAATCAAAACAATGAACTCGATGCAAGGTGGCAAAAGCGAATCTTTCATATTTTCAACAACAGACGGAAAATTTATCTTAAAAACAATAAACCGATCAGAAAAGATCACACTTTGCAAGACCCTGTTAAAAAAATACCTGCAAAGGTTGAAAACCTGTGAAAAATCAAGACTTGTAAGAATTTACGGACTGTTTAAACTGCTGCCAGAGCAGCAGTACTTCATGTTGATGGAAAATATTGCTCCCAATTCAGAAAACGCTTTAATTTTCGATTTAAAAGGAAGTTACGATAATCGTTATGTTGAAACTTTGTCAGAAGCTCCAACGGGTGTGACATTAAAAGACGAGAACTTTCGAAAGCTCAAAAAGAAAATAAAAATCAAGCAGGTTTTGTTGAAGGACACCCTGGAAACCTTGGAAGGAGACATGAAAATGCTGATGGAGCTTAACATTATGGACTATTCTTTGCTTACAGTCTTTTATAATGAGGATCAGCTTGAGTCTGACTGCAACGAGCGATACTTGCTTAATGGTCGCCAAAGGTTGTTCGCTATTGGAATTATCGATATTTTGCAGAAATATAATCAAAGCAAAAGGTCAGAACGAGCGATTAAACGAGTGATGTTTCGTCGAACATTGAGAATGAGTTCAATTCCATCAAATCAGTATTATGAACGAATCGTTTCTTTCCTAAAAGAGATATTCACCTGCGAAAACCCATCAAAACTGGGTAAAAATTTTACAATAAACAATCAAAATTTTTAATAAATGGAAGAAGTCGTCGAAACTCAATCCGAAGAACTAATCAAGAACCAAGTTGAAGGTATCACATCCATAAGTGAAGATTCAAACGGCTCTCTTTTCATTTCCACAGTAGACGGTTTTATCTACGAGATAATCGACCAAACAATTCATAAAGTCACTGAAACTGGCGGCCAGCCTTTCAACATGATCCACGACTCGACTGACTCGATGTTCATCACTGACTTGGCGCATCAAGCGATTTACTCCTACACCGAAGAAGAGTCCTTGCAAGAACTGATAAAGTCAAATGAAGGTTTTCCCTTCCTAGGACCAAACAGTCTGGCTTTTCACGAGTCTTCAAATTCCTTATTTTTCACTGACAGTGGCCCGATGGGAGACACTTCTTTACTCAACCCGAAGGGAAGTGTCTACGTCGCTGATGTGGAGCAAGGAAAAATCAAGGCCATCCTCGCTGAGTGTCTTGCGCATCCTGCTGGAATCGCGATCACCGCTGATGGAAAATCAGTTTACGTTGCAGAAACTTATAAAAACAGAATACTCAAAATCGTTGTTGGACCGAATGGAAATCATCATGCAAGTGTTTTTTTTCAGTTCTCTGGAAGAGTTGGACCTACCTCGGTTTGTGTCAATGAAAGTGGAATTTTGTATGTCGCGCATTTTGAATTCCCGGCTTTCGCTGTCAAGGGAAAGATTTCGGTTATTAGTCCTGGAGGAGTTCTTGTTAAAGTCTTTGCTTGTCCTGTTGTTTCACCGGATTGCATGGTTTTAAGCAGGGTGAAAAATAATGTTTTGTTTATGGCTGGAGGGGGTAGGTGCTTTAAGGTTACTCTTCCGGGAGTGGAGCCTAAGATGAACTCAGGGAAGTAATGATTAATAGTAGATTATTGTGCTTATTAGAATGGTAAAGATTGAATATTGATAGAATTGGAATATTTTCATTATTTTATATGCAAGCTTTTAGCACTGTGCCAGGAGAAAACTCGATTTTGATCTCATTTCAAGAAACACTTACAGATGATATCGTGATTTCTCATAATTACTTCGTGGAAAAAGAAGACCCATGCAGATCAGATTATTACCATCGTCCTTTTGCTACTTCTTTACTGGACATTCCCATTGAAAGCTTACTAGAAAACCATCAACTTCGTGAAGAATCTGCAGTAAAAAAGCCTCTTCCTCAAGTCGAGACCAAATCCACCTTTTCCCGCCCTCTTCTGGAGGACTTCGACAAAGTAGACAACAAACTATGGGGTGACAAATACCAAGTCTCTAAATATTTTGACCTTGTGACAGACGACAGTCTGAACCGAGAGTCTCTTCTTTGGCTGCAGACTTGGAACGAGGTAGTTTTCGGTTTTGAAAGCAAATCATCAGTATTCGGGATAAAGCCTGAAAAGCCTCCTTTAAAGCCTCTTCTTCTAATCTCCGGTCCTCCAGGTTCAGGAAAAACGACTTTAGCAAAGGTAATTTCCCATCATTTCAACTACGCTCCTCACGAGATCAACTGTGCATTACTCGGTTCAGGGAAAGACCTGCTGGACACCTTAAAAAACAGTCTAAGTATCAAGACAGTTTCAGGAAAGCCAGGAATTTTAATTCTTGACCAAGTAGAAAGCATAGACCGGGCAACAACGAAAGCACTTTGCGAGATCCTAAGCAACAAGACGTTAAAACGTCCAACAATAGCGATAACAAACGACCTTTACACAAGTTCTCTTATTCCTCTGCGTCAAATTGCGCAAGTGATGCACAGCAAGTTCCTGAGCAATGAGAACTTGTATCAAAGACTGAAAGAAATTTGTTCAAATGAAAGAGTTTATGTCCCTGAAGACTTATTGCGGTCTTTAATTAAAGAAAATAAATCTGACATCCGCGCTTGTGTTAACACCCTGCAACTTCTAAGCAGTTCTCGAAGCGACAAACAATTGAACGTTGACAGCTCAGCTTTCCGAGTTGCAGGGACAAAAGAAGTGAATCTTTCAGTTTTTGAAATCTGGAGAACGGTTTTCACTGAGCAGAATTCAAAAAATGTGAAAAAAGCAGTACTTAGCTATGGAGACCCTGAGTTAATCAATTCAGGGATTCATGAATGTTACTTGAATTCTCGGTATTCTGACCTTTCTCTAAGCAAGTCTCTAACGATGGCTGAAAGTCTTTCATTCAACGACGTGGTCAGCAGAAAAATTCGAGAAAATCAGCAGTTCGAACTTTACACTTACCAGGCGGTATGATTTAAGCAGCTTCCAGGAATGACAGCGAATAAATACTGCTTCAGTCAACACGTAGATCTCAATTTTCCCATCTCAGAGAGAAAAACCGCTAAAAGCATTCAAGAAACAGAAGAAGCTTTAAAGTCTCTGAAATGTCGAAAATTGTCGAACCCGACTCAACTAGTCCTCATGACTGACGTTTTTCCATTCTTACCTCTTCTCATCAGTGAACGAAATCTCGCCCTCTCTAAAGAAATCTTAGAAAATCTCGGCTTTGACCTCAGCAACAACCTCGTCATTCCTGAAGTAAAAAGCGTTGTGCGACTTCCAAAAAACTTCGATTTTAACTTGAAAACTGAAGAAAACAACGAAAAACAAACAAGTCAAATCAGGACAATAGCAAGTCAGAAGCGAAAAAGAGACACTTTTAATGGCCCTGTTTTTGTATTTCATGAAGGACTCACAAATGCTGTTAGAAGAAAAGTGAGAGTTATTGATTTGATGTGATTTTTGCGATTATTTAATCACTTGGATTTCATGTTTTCTGTTGTCTTGTAAAGCATTTTCACGTGGTCCTCGAATTTACTGAATCGTTGCTCGAGGATCACGAGAGTTTTAGTCACTGTGTCCATCTGCCCGACGAGTTTTTCGATGTTTCCTGAGACTTCTTCTGGAACTTCTGACTTTCTCGTTGTTCTTACTGCTAATCTGCTGAAAGGCCGCAGGTCTACTGACTGTGTCCTTTTCTGAGTTTTTTGAGTATTCATCAAGCTTTTTCCTTGCTCAGCTTTTTTTCTTTCATCAACGACAAGGACTACTGTTTTTTCTAGAATATCTTGTCGAGAAGTAGGTCTTGTGACACTTGCAGTTCTTTTTTCGTTATTTTTAAAGTTTTCTGGATTTTTTATATTTTTTTCAGTGGTTTTTACGATTTCTCCAGGTCTTGTAGGACGATTTGCCCTGCTTCCACTGCATCCATCACAGTTCCAAAGCATTATTCTGGAATCAGCGCCTGCAGAGATAAACTGTCTTCCATTCGGAGTGTATTTGACAGCAAGTACAGGATTATCATGTCCAATTAAGGTATAAACAGCCTTTGCCATTTTCAAGTCCCATACTTTTAAAGTACAGTCATCAGATCCAGTGATCAAAAACTCTCCAGAAGGATGAAAATTTAAACTCGAAACCTCAGCCGAATGCCCTTCAAAGCGATTTAAAAACCTTTGACTTCTCACATCTTTAATCAAAACTTTTCCATCAGCAGTGCTAAAAGCAAGAGCAGTGCCATCAGGATGAAACCTGACACATTTAACTGAACTTCTACTTTCGACCCAGTCAAAAATCGTTTCTTCTTGTCGAAGGTCCCAAAGTTTGACAGTCTGGTCATCACTTGCAGAAGCCGCTAATCGTCCATCAGGGCTGAATCGTGCAGAGTTGACTGTCGAGACATGTCCTGATAATACTGTTTCACAGGTCTGACCAGTGACTGTCCACAGTCGAAGGGACTTGTCAGAAGACCCTGTCAGGAGGAAAAGGTCGTTATTAGAAAAGTTGACTGTTTTAACTGCTGCGATGTGACCCTTCAAAGACACACTTCGGCCTTCATATGAGTTTTCCCATATTCGCACTGTCATGTCTTCTGAGGCTGAAGCGATTAAAGATCCGGCTGATGAGTAACAGCTTTCGTTTATCCCTCCTTTGTGACCGATGAAGTTGAATGGACGGCTGTTGAAATGGTGGATTAAGATCGAACCGTCGTTGGAACTTGATAAAAATTCACTTCCATTCGCGTGGATGTCTATTGATGTGACTGGACTTAAATGGCCTTTGAATGTGTTTTGAAGCTGTGGGTCCGAGATTGTAAATTTTGAGTGTTTTTTCAAAAACTACCTGAAAAATACCATTTTTAATTAATATAGGAAAGTTCTGACTTCTCATTTGTTACTATCAGGTTTATTATAATTAGCTATGGACTTGCCAGAACTTTACATGAGAAAGAACCAAGAAGAACTCTACGCCAACATGGGAAAAACAGAAGAGCAAATAAAACATTTACTGACCCGTGATAAGAAAATCCAGAAACTCAAGCTACGTTCAGACGTAACACGAGACATTTCTCATTTACGAGACAAACTGAAAAACTCACGAAAAGTGCCTCCACTGCCTTTACCGACTGACCTTCAGAATTTAAAATCAATGATGCAAAACTCGAATTCAAGAGGAATGCAAATAGTAGTCTCGCCCTCTGGTGTCAATCACATGGCTTGCACACATCGAGAATGCATTGAAAGGGTCTCGACTCACAACTCTTCTCGCAAGCCTTTATCAAAATCTTCTTCAAGAAAGTTGTCATCTTTGAACTCTTCACCTGTTTTGGAATTTGCCCCGTTGAGTGAAAGAGACCCTCTGGGAAGTCCGAGTGGAATGCAAGAAATAGAAAGTTTGTATGAATGGTTTAAACAAATGAAAAGTCAATGTGAAGATGAAGAGGCTACGAAAGTTGTTTACACGATGTGTGCAAGAGAAGTTCTTAGACAAGTCGCTGTTCATTCCAAGCTAAGAGGAAAACTTTTGGAAGAGATTCTTGATATGCAGCCCTATGTCTTCGGAAAGCAGTGGGACAAGTTGAACAATGAATTCATGAAATATCGAGAAGAACAAGAAAATTTCATACAAACACTTCAAAAAAAATATGAAGAAGAGATTAATAGAAAAGAACTTGACTTAATGTCAATTAAACAGAAAAATAAACAACTTTTAGTGGAAAAGGAAGAAATTTTAGAAAGTACTGAAAGGTATAAAAAGTCTTTAGGGATTTTACAGAAAAAGTACTTGGAAAGTGAAGATATCTGGAAAGGTAGACTTGTTAATTTCGTGGAAGATATTCATAAAAATCGAAGAGGAAGTCAAGAGACTTCAAGAGTTCCTGTTTTGGAATTACTAAAGCTTAAGCAACAAGCTTTAAACACAAAAGACGAAGAATTTCGAGTCATGGTGGAAAACCTGTCATTAACCCAAGAATCAAAAATGGATGAAGATTTCAACAGGTTCAAACAAGAACTGATCACAAATGACCAAAAATTAATAAAAATAGAAGAAAAAATCCAGGAAAAACAAGATAAACAAACTGAAAAGTTCGATGAAAGTGTGCAGGTCAGTGGACATTTTTCTGACAGTCAATCGAAGCAGGACTCGATGATCGATTCGAAAACTCCAGGAAAAGTCGAAGACTCAGGCGCAGGTCTCAGTCCAGTAAAAAAAGATTCTGATATAAACGACTCAATCAACTTAAAAATCAATGAAAGCAAAGATGAACTGCCTCTAATCTTCGTCGAAAACAGCAACGGCAGTGTTTTATTCGAAGAAAATGAAAAAAACTCAGAGATTCTCATAGAAAATGAAGAAGAAAACGAAAAAATCCATGAAGCACCTTCTTTCGCTGAAGAGTCCAGAGAAGACCTAATCGCTCCTGAGCCCGAAGGAACATTTTTCAACGCTTCAAAGCAAAAAAGCCTTGGTCTTGACCAGATGGTTCAAACAGAAGACCTTCTATTTCAAAGGTACTTAGAAAAACTTCAAAACATTGAAGAGCTTATTTCTTCAGCTAAGCCTGAAGAAGTCCAGCAAATTCAAAGTGCTCTTCAATTTTTACTTCAAAATGACCAAAGCAACTCTCAGACAGCTTCTCGAAGAGTTTCCTTCAAAAGTCCAAAGATCATCAAAAGGTCGAACTCGGATAAACTTTCAGTGATTCTTGAACCTATTCAAAGAATCTTGAATGCAACTCCTGACCCGTCAAGGTCAGTCTCTCCTGCGAAAGACGTCAAGAATCAGGTGAGCGACCTGATGAACTCAATTAACTATCTAAACAGCGCTCTTTTTGAAAAGCAGCAAAATTTATTGAATATTGAAAAGAAAATCCAGCAAAAATCATCAATTCTTCATGTTTTAAGCAAGAAAAAAACTGGAAATTCTGCTTTAAAAGATAGAAAAGGGTCAGCAACTCTCATCTCTGATGCTTCAAGTGTTCAAAAATCGACGAGAATTAAAAAGAAGTTCACAGAAACCCTTGAAAATGAAAACACTCCCTGGGACGAAGGCTATGAAGTCGGATATGGAGACGGGAAAATTCAAGGATTTTTAAAGGCTCTTGAAAAAATCCAGGAAACTGACCTGACAGATGAAATTGACGCTGATGATATTGAAGGAAACGACTCTCGTCCTTTGTATAAAAGAAAAGCATCGAAAGGGAAAATCACGACAAAGTTCATGGAATTCAACTTTCACGTACCTTCGAAAGTAAAAGCAAAGAAAATACACCCAGGACCGATTATCCTTGAAAAGTTCCTCAACAGGCCTTTGGACCGAATTAAAATGCGAAGTACCTTGAGCAGGAAGAACTTGAATAAAATACTTCCGATTATTTATAACTCAGCGATTCCTAGAGTGAACTCAGATGCGAGTACTAGTTTAATCGAAGTGACTTATGACGAGTTTTATGGAAGATATGGGCTTAAGTCTGTTTGTGATAAGAAGTTTTTAGAGTTCGTCGCTTCTATTGTTAGCAACTCGGAATTCAAAAGATGTTTGATGTTTATGAGGCTTATTCGCTTTGGTGAAGTGATTTCATCTTACAGTTATTCAAAGTATTCTCTTGCTCTTTACCTTAACTGTTATCAATTTATCAATAACTCTAAGCTTGGAATTCACTTTGCTTCTGATGATGAGGATAAAATCATGGTTCCTTTGATTCGAGTTACTGAATGTGCCAAGGATAAGTTTGATAGCATTTCAGATAAAACACTTGTGGCAGGAATCATTACGAAAATAGAGCAAAAGGCTATCGTCGACCCTAAAAAAATCAATGTGAATGGACTAGTCGAACTAGAGCTTGCATTGGAGATAATTCTTGATATGTATGAAAAGTACATCAATAGTATATGGAAAGGCATCAGTATTTGTTTAAAGGCTCTTGGTCAGCAAGGTAAACATACCATTCTTTCCAATGATTTTTATATTATCGGAAGACTTTTAGGAAAAAATTTCAAAGATTTATCCAAAGAAGTCAACGTAGAAGACATGTACTTGATGTGCATTCGACTAAATATCGGAAACGAAGCTGAAGTCTTAAAAACTGCAACAAACTTCAGCAAAAACGAGTTATTTGACAGAATCATCAAATACAAAGAAAAAATTCTCAACTTTATCGATGGAATGAAAGGACTAGAAGAAAAACACGGCACTTACGAGTTCAACATCTGGAGACTCCGGATAGAAATAGTAGAAAACTACCTAGATAGTGACGTATTCCTCGCTAATCTAGCTTGGAAGATGTATGAAGTCGAAATTTCCCGTCTAACCAGTGAAATTTCTTTCTCTGATTAATTGTTTAGTTGATAATAATGGGAGATTCTTCAGGAACTCAAATTTTAGAACTGGCGGACCTAGACGATAGGATTTGCGTCCTCGAAGAAATGATCGAAGACCTCCTCGGGCAAAAGTACAGCAAAGGTGAACTAGAAGTAGTAAGTGACACTTAGAGGCTCAATCAATACGTCTTGCTTGAAGACAGTATTCAAGTCGGCGTCGAGTATTTGTTGAGAAACGTCAAATCTGTTCAGGATAAAAAACTTCTTGACTCGTCTTCTGATAAGTTCAATCAAATGAACTCTGACTTTCAGGAAAACTGGAATGATGAGTTTTGGAGGTGTTATCAAATGATCAAGGGAGGAAAAAAACAAAATAAAGGCATAAAACCGGATTTGAATACCAGAGTTGCTGACTTGCAGGACCTCGCAAGTACTCTTAATAAAAGTATTAAGGATGAAAAAAAGGAAGAAACTGGGAAAACTGAAGAAAGTGTCACTGCTGTTACGAATGAACCTGAAAAAAGTAATGGGCCTGATCCTGTTGCGAGAAAATGCTGTAATTGTGAGGTGTTTTAGTGAGTTTAGGTCATGTATTTCTACAATTTAGTTAAAAGGATAATGAGGATATTAAAAGATTGGATTAAGTTTAAGTGGTTATCGATGAATATTTAATTATTATCAAAACTCGATGTCCTCGTTCAACAAAGGTCTGATGAAAAAACTGTCAAGAACTCGGTTTACAGGTTCATGAGCGATTTTTTTATTGAAGATATAATCAAATCGTCCAGGGTGTATCTGCTCTAAAAGTTCTCTAGTCACTTCACTAACATCTATTTTCCCAGCAGCTCCTCCACTTTCCATTTTATTAGCAATATCAACATCAGGTCCATATATATCATATCTCACAATATTGGTTCCAGTGATTCCAGCGATGACTTCTCCAGTATGCATTCCAATTCTCATATTAAGACTAGTGCCTTTATCCCTATTCGTCTTTTTTATCGACTTGACCATATCAAGAGCCATATTGATCATATTACTGCATTCTTTCAAATGGTCTCTTTGTTTATTGTCCTCATCCCCATCCCCAGAGTTGCTGAAGCTAAGAACGACATAACAATCTCCAATAGTATGAACTTTATAAACATTGTTAATCATGCAGAGATGATCGAAGTTGCTAAAAAGTTTTGAAAGCATGCTGACCACTTCAATCGGCTTTTTGTCAGAAGAGTACAAAGTAAACCCGCAGATATCAGCGAAAATAATCGTGACATCAGCATGTCTGTCAGTTGTTGTGATGTCGTTCTTCAGATTTCTTACAACTTGAGGAGGCATCATTTGATTTAAAAGTTTTTCAGTGTTCTGTATTTCTCTTTGAGCTAGTTTATTCAAGTTGTAAGTCTTTCTGTCTTGAAACTCTCGGGTAAAGCTGACAATTGCGTTGATCAACATGAAGATTAATACAAAAAAAGTAGCTTCTACTGAAACTGAGAAGTGTTTGTAGTCTAGAATCACTGCTAACCAGTGGATAAAGTTGCAGATAGTTGAAATTAAGACATGTCCAAAAGGTAAGTTTGCGATGTAGTTGATTACGACATTGCTGTACATGACTTCTAATACGACTACATAGAAATAAACGTTTTCCACGTAGTAAAAGGTGACTACTGAGATGAAAGTGTAGCAAATGTAAACTGACATCACCATCCAGGGGTACATGTAGTGACTGTAGACCTTGTTTGTGCTGAAGGCAACTATTGTCATTGTGAACACGCAGATTATTCTTAGGATTACTGATGCCAGACTACCGTAGTTTGACTCTAACTTGAACCCGATAGAAAATATTATTGTCAGGATTATGTAAATCAATATCGTGATCCATAAACCGATCTTGTACTTTTTTAGGTCTTTTGTCATTGAATTCACTCGGTATTCATGCTGCGCGTAGGCTTCTTTGAAGTTGCAGGTCAACCATTGTACTGGACCTGCTAGTCCTAGGTAGTCGTCGTCTTCTTTGTTCATGTTGTTTACGTCAATCTTGTCGATTTCAAAGGTTATTCCGGAATCAGCTACTTGGGCTTCGCTGTGAGGAGACAACCCATTAAACGGTATAAGTGCAACAGAAGACGAATTCGGGTCAATAATATTATTTTGCAAAGGTTGCTGTTGATGAGAAACAGCAGGCATTTGATCAAAAGTAGTAAACTCCCTAGCCTTGCTCCTCCTTCTGACCTTCTTCGTAACTAAAAAAGTATCAAGCATGCCTTTGCCCTTAGCTTCTACCTTGCTAGGTTGAAACTCCCATTTCTGATCACAAACATATTTATAAGTTTCTGCCGAGATCTGAATCAAGTCATGTCCCTTTAAAGTCGAGCACATTCGACTCGCCGTGTTGATAGTGTCTCCAACCAACGAGAACTGAGGCTTGTGTTCTCCGACGACTCCAGCAATGACAGGTCCTGTATTGATCCCGATTTTAACACTGAACTTGTCTTCAGTCTTTAAATAAACTGGTTCGATTTTTTTTATTATGTCTAAAGCCATGCTCACTGTTCTTATTGAGTGATTTTTTGATAACAGCTCTGTTGATAGGTTCTCTTCTGAGTCTTTCAGTCCTCCACATACGAGATATGTTTTGTTTACTGTCTCGATTTTTGTTACTCCGTGCTTTTCGCAGAGGTTGTCGAGAATTGCGAAGAATTTGTCGAGAAGATCGATTAACTCTTCGGGGGTGTGTGTTGCGCAGATTCGGTCGAAGTTATAAATGTCGCAGAACATTACTGTAACCATCCCTTGGTCCTCAGCAATATATCTCACACCTTGCTTGACCCGATCTTTTACAAACCGAGGTAGAAGATTTCCAAGTATATCCTGACCCTTCTGAAACTGATACTCAAGTTTTTTCAGCAGCACATATTCAATCCTCTTCGTCCTTTCCAACTCATATCCAACATACGCACTAATAACAGTGATTCCAATTAACAAAGCCGAATAATTAAGTCCAATGATTCCCATTTTAATCCCATTATAATCTTTCCCATAATCAGTAAGTACCCTAACAAGATAAACAAAAATAAAAACCAAGTTGATGATCAAGACTTTATAAGTACTGACATTAAAAAGCACAAAAGTGAGTATCGGAATAATAGCAGAGCTCATCGACCCATCATTCGAGTTGACGATTTCCAAGGCGATTTTAGCCCCAATTCCGAAAATGATGACCAAAATGATTGTAGGCTCGTACCACCTGATAAACGTCTTCGTCCAGGTAAAAGCGACGAGAATTGCAAGTAATATAATCAGCAGAATCCGAATCGCCATCATCGTTGGAGACTTCGTCGATGTGCTTAGATCAGCGATGGTCCATAAAAGGTATCCGAGAGCGAGTAAAATAAACATTCTTCTTATAAACTTGATGATTTTATCTGTAGTGTATCTTTTAAAACGTCTTTCAAGGTACTGGTTGTTGAACTTTAAAGTAACAGGGTTCATCGAGTAGTCATTTTTCGGTTTAATCGGCGCAGTTGAGTTGATTTTCAGGTTTTTCGACAGAAAAACCTTTTCTAAGTTTTCTGAATAGTCAGCTACTCTCATATGACTAAGCTCGGCTGTCAGCGGCTGGTCTACTTCGACTTGATAGACCTTCGCAGGGGAGACTTTTCGATTCGCCCTTCTTCGAAGATGGTCGAGTTTCGTCGGTCTCCAAAAGGACCGGAAGTACTCAATAGACAAGTTTATGATGAGACAAATCAAGGGTGTCAGTGTCCATTGGAGAAAAATCGAAATGACTGAAAAAAATCGAGAAGCCACTCCAGTCATCGCTTGAGTCGGCATGCTGGTTCTGTCGTATATGAAAAGATAGGGAATGAAAATAACTGCTGATATCGAAATGATGATGATGAACAAATAGGTGAAGTCTCTCGTGATTACCATCAAAATGTAAGTCGCTGTCAAGACCAAACTGAAAAAAGCTCCAGTCGAAGTCAACATGTAATCAATTGAATGTCCTTCAGAGTCAAATGCGAGTTGATTTGAAAAAACTGTCAGGTAAAAAATTATCAAAGAATGCACAATCGCTTCAATAGTGATCTTAAAAAAAATCTTCGCATTGAAAAGTCTTGAATAAATCCCTTCTTGGTATAATATCGGATTCGCTAAAACCACTTCTTGGGCTAAGTCCTTGTCAAGTGTGCCGACGACGACAATAGGCAAGGCGGTCAGAATCACATTATAAGTAATCAGAATCCAAGAGTCATATAAACTAGTTCCTGAGAACATGTTGTAAAAACTAAAGTAAAACATCGGCAGGACTATTATAAAGTTCTTGTAAAACGAGTATAAAATGACTTTAGTAATTCTCTGATAATTCGACCTGCCATGAACGAATAACAATGGAAGCAGAAACTTGAATCGTGCAATTGCATAGTCACTTGAATTCACTGCCTGAAGACCTTCTTTTCCACAAACTCCAATTCCAACGTGTGCTTCTTGAATCATGCTGACATCATTTGCCCCGTCTCCGATAGCAAGAGTGACAGGTCTGAACGAGAAGTGATTTTTCACAAGTTTAACAACTTCGGCCTTTTGCAGAGGAGAGACTCTGCAGCAGATGACTGCATGACAAAGACAGGAAATCATTGCAAAGTACTTCAAAGCTTCAGGATCCGAGTAGATCAAAGAAAGTGTTGGTCCGTTCACCACAAGTCCCAAGTTGATCTTTTTAAGATCAATGATTTTTATATTCGAGTCATCATCAGGCGCTTCCAACATGCGCATGATGCTGTTGGAGTTCGGTGTGGGTCCTTGTACACTATTTCTCGAAATATCATAAAAGTGATTATCCATACTGTTAACTTCCACATATTTCAAAAGTGACTTTTTCAGTGAATTTTTCACACTTTCCAAGGTATTCGAGTTCAAAATAACCAGGTCCATTTCTTTATTAAGTAACTTGCAAGAGTACCCGATGTTTATAGCGGTTTCTTGCTTGTCACCTGTTAAGACCCAGACCTTAAGACCTCCTTCAAGAAGATCAGCGATGGTTTCAGGGACTCCAGCTTGAATTTTATCTTCAATAGCAGTGACTCCTACAAGTTCCATATCAACTTCAAACTCCTTCGCGACTTCATCAAGTCTCTTCGTTCTGTCAGACATGGCATTTTTTGCAGTATTCCATTTTTTTTCAAAGTCTCTGACCTGTTCATCAGTGAGTTCACGTTTTGCAAGGACAAGGGTTCGAAGTCCTTCAACAGAAAAGTCATAAAGTGCTTTAGCCAGTTCATCTTTTTCCTTTTTACTACTGATAGAATTTTCAAATATCACATTATCAGCCCCTTTGCAGTAAAGAACAGGAGGACGGGTCTTGTCAGTCATGCATTCAACAACTACTGACATTCGCTTGCGGTCGCTGTTGAACTCGTTCACTCCCACCACCCGGTACTCGAAAGGCTCGCCGTCGATGTTGACGATCGCGTAGCCGGCCTTCGAGTTGACGTAGGACCTGCCGAGACAATGACTGGCAATGACGAGTGCTTCTTCATCAGGAGAGGCAGCTTGATAGATGATGCTTCCGTCTTCAGCCTTTTCAGGAATGACTGTATGACAAAGAGACAACAGTTCTAAAAACTCAGAGATCTCTTTACTGAAGTCTCCTCGTAAATCTCTAATGAGACTTTCATCGAAAAACTTGAACTTCGGGTGTTTTGCTAAAGAAACATCTTCTGCCCCTGCAGGTGTCTCTAAAGAACCATAGACTCGACCTTTAATTGCGCAACGTTTGAACTCCATTTGATTTTCAGTTAAAGTTCCAGTTTTATCAGAAAAAATGTACTCGATTTGCCCCAGGTCCTCGTTTAAATCACCTGTTTTCGCTATTGCTGGCCTGTCGATGGGCGCGTAGTACATCCGCAGGTCCCATTGAATGAACTTCGCTTGCATCACACGGACCACGTCCATCGTGACGTAGAGACTGATGGGGACAAGACTGTTGTAAAGTATTAAAAAAGTGATGAAGTTCAAACCGGAGTCCGCGTTGTCAACTCCTGAGAAAAATTTCGCTGCTTGTGAATTTGCGTAGGTGTTCGCTACGGAAATAATCGTTGATATCAGAACCATTACAAAGAGCAAGGTAAAAACAATAATTAAGTACTTGTTTACCCTCCTCTCTACATTGCTTCGCTTATGAGGGGGCTGCTTGCTGTTCATCATCAATTTGGTATCAGCTCCAGTAAAAACAACGCATCCGAGCACCCAGAGAGTATTCCTGACAGTACTTCCACGAAGTAAAATATTTCCATTATCAATTGGTGAGCTTCTTGGATGTCCTTTGATTTTCAGCGAGCCGTCATAAACATAAAGGCGATTATTTGGATGTTCAGAATTAAGAACTGCTTCATCAAGTTTATGAATCATTTTCATAGCTTCTGCTAAATTTCTACTTTCAAATATTGACGCAGTGTCGGTTAAGGCGAGTTTAATTTTCAAATTAGTCTCTCCATCTAAATTAGAAGTTTCGATATAACACATGTTTTCTTCGTGTGACGTGCACAAAACTATCACATCAGCTGGAACTGGGTCGTTATCAGTCAAAGTCACTAAATTTCCCACTTGCAGGTTCATCCAAAGCTTGTCAGTGAATGAAAGAGAGTCCTCGTCCCATGACTTTACTGTTCGGTTGTTGATTTCTTTGTCAGACTGGTGCCGACGGTAGTCTTGATAAGCGTCTTTGCATAGAGTCACTGTCAGAACTAGAGAAAGAGGAGCGATCGTCGCCCAAGATGACGTCGGCGACAGGTTGAATGGAAGAACTTGGAAGATTGAGACTATCAGAAACCAAATGTTCGCTACTCGGTGAAACTGCTCGAAAAGGTTTTTAGGGATTAGTGAAAAGATTGAGTATTTCGCTGTTGAGATGTAGTTTGAAGGGAATAAAGCGTTTTCTTCAATTCGCCCGCGCTTTAGGAAAATTTGACGGTATTCTTGATTGTCAAATTTTTTTGCCATTGTTTATTAGTGTGGATTTCGGATGGAAAAAATGAATGATTAGGGCAGGGTTTTGAATGTTTTTAGGAAATTTTAAGGAAGGGCTTGGGGAAAGATTTTTGAATAACGGAAGGATTTTTAAATAGATTATATTAAAATAATGATTTTATAAGAAAATTGAATTTTTCCTATCAAACCCCACAGTCCTCATATTTTTCCTTTATTATTCCAGCTAATCCTGTATTATGCTCTTTATTGTCTTCTTAGTCACTCTTGTCACTTCAAAGCAGGTCCCGTCTACCATCCCAATTAAGGAAAAGCTGGAGTTTTACTCAAACCTCGAAAAGTTCAACTACACTGTGAAGTACTACAAAGGGAAAGGACTAGGTCTGGAAACGAAGTTCTCGAAAGCCCAGGATGAAAACATTATATGTGTGCCACAAGAACTTCACATTCGCCATTCAGACTCCTACCCTTTTACTCCTTACACCCAGAACTTGAATGCTTTGGATCAGCTTGCGAGTCGAGTTTTGTATGAAAAGTTTCAGTCAAAAAAAGATACTTTTGCTAAGCATTACATTGGAAGTATTCCTGAAGATTTACCGACTACGGTCAATTGGGCTCCTTCTACTTGGGACTTGTTGGAGAAGTTCAGCATTTTTAGTAATATTACTCTTGGATTTGATCATTCTGAGAGTTATCAGGGGATTAGAAATGCTTTGAAGGGACTTATGGGAATTAATCAGGAATTGCTTAAGACTGAGGCTATTGAATGGGCTATTCGAGTTGTTAAAACAAGGTCTTTAAGGTTTATTGCTGAGGATAAAAAAGAAATACTTGTGCTTACACCATACATCGACATGGTAAACTACTGGTACCGACCCTCTAATTTCAACTCAAACTGTCTCTACGGTAAAGAAGACTTAATCTGCATAAAATCTCCATTCGCACTATCACCAGGTGATGAGGTGCTAATCGACTACGGTCCATACGAGTCATCCTTTTTCTTCACTCGTTACCTGTTTACCATCAGGAACAACCCTTATGATGTGATCCGTTTCCACCTTCAAGACCACATATCTAAGTCAATCACCCCTTTCAATCTGGAGTCAAGCAAGGTGAACAAAGATCTTCTTGTAAAACTCCTTTCACGACAAGATTCCTCGTTTTCACCTGAATCAGACATCGCGACTTTCATATCATCAGGAAAGACTCAAGAGTCTAAAATGTTCAACTCTCTCATCGAATACCGAAAACTTTTGATTCAAAACTCAGAACTCCCAGGTAAGCCAGGTCTACGAGAGTCACTAAGAATATCCCCAAAAAACGAAGAAGAAAAAACCGTGATGGACTTCGCGATTTCCTCTCGTCAAACGATATACAACCACTTAAAAACAGTAGACTTGGAAATATCGAAGCTTCTCTTTAGCAGTTTATTAAAAAATAACTAGCGATGGACCCTTCCTACAAGCATCTAGTGTCTGACATGAAAATAGCGAGAATTCACAAACTGAGAGCAAGACCCACTTCAGCGAATTATCAAGGAAACGCGCGAGACCCTCAATGGGTGCGGCTTTTTCAGTCCAGGAAGAAAATTAACTTGAAGCTGAAGATTTCCAAATTAAAGCCTTACTCAATTCAGCCCAAGAGTCGCGTTGTTTCTATCAAGCCAAAATTTGAAGTTAACACGAAAGGACTCACTCGCGTTCTCAGTCATCAGAATCTTGTCAAAGAAGAGAAAAATATTGACTTGGCCCTTAAGACTGTCAAGGACTTTGGGTCGGTTCTGGATAAAAGCTTGTCATTAAGCAAGATTTTAGCTGAAAGTTCTAGATTTGATATCAGCCGGCCGAATACTGCTCGTGTTGATTTTGTCGGGTTTAATAGACCTGGGAGTGTCAGGCCTGAGGTTACTAATTTTACCAGACCGAACACTGCTAGGCAGCCTTGGAATCCTAGTAGTAGGCCGAATACTGCTCGGGTTGCTGTTAGTCGATCGGAGAAAGAGTTGACCAGCAGACTAGAACTAGACTCCGACAATCAACCATTTAGAGAAGTGATTAGAGAGATATTTAAAAAGAAATAAACATATTCCTTGAAAAAAATGAAAAAAAATTAAGATATTCTATAATTAACTATGTCTGACAGGTACACAATCGAAAGATGCATAATGGTGATCGAAACTGGCTCTCTGCACATAGCCTACGATACAGTGAAAGACATGAAAGTAGTAATAAAAACAATCACCATAGAAACCACAGGTTTCGCTTCAAAGTTGCTAGAAGAGGTAATCTCTCTTTACTCCCTACGACCCTACCCTTATTTCTGTGAAATCACAGACCACTTCATAAAAGGTTCAGGAAACATGATCGACAGCATCAATATCGTAACAAAATTTTACCCAAAAGGAAATTTATGTGAGAATCTTATCGAGCGAGGGAAATCAAAACATTACTTCTCAGAAGACGAGCTTTTAAAGCACGTCTCGTCTCTATTAACAGGTTGTAGCATCATGCAAAAATTAGGAATTTCCCACCGTGATCTAAAGCCAGATAATATTCTAATCAACGACGACAACAGTTTACTCATAAGCGACTTGGGAGCGAGTTGTTTAATTGAAAACAGCTCAACGATCAGAGGAAGTCCTTCTTATCTAAGTCCTGAAATGAGGACTCGCCTTCACAATTATCTGAACAACTCGCTTTTAGAGGACTTCAACGATTTTGACTTGAACAAGTCAGATGTTTGGTCTTTAGGAGTCACTTTTTTGTTCATGGTCACACTTGAACCCCAGACTGACTTTCAGAATAATGATGGACTTGAATCTAGAATCAGGGAAAAGTTAATTAAAGTCAATATCAACATTATAAGAGAACTCATCTCACAAATGCTTGTTTTCGACCCCAAATCAAGGAAAGACTTTATTTTTTTAAATGATTGGTTTCAAAGTCGCACTCAAAACCGCTTCCGGTCAGAAACCAGTTTAATTGAAAGATTAGGAAGACATAAAATCTCTGACGAAAGTTCAGATTTATCTGAACTCGATGAAAATCAAAATAACCTTCAAATATCAAATCAAATTCCGATTTCTATTGAACCAGTTCGACCATTTTCAGTGAAACCCCTGCGTAGGTCGATAAGTAAATTACCTTCACCAAGTTGTAAAAACTGTGGAATCGGTCAAGACTTCCACGTTTGTTCAAATTGTTCACTGATAATCCACACGCCTTGTTTAGACTCAGCAATAAACTTATGTCCAAAGTGTCAAGTTCCAATAAATTACAAAGACTTTAACATAACATGTGAGATCTGTTTCAACACTTTTAAAGGAAATCAAGTCCGATCCTGCTGCCACCGACGATGTCCTGAATGCCAGATAATCAATAAAGACTGCAGGTATTGTTTAGGTTTCAATATTTTTTCAGTCCAACCCTTTGATACTAGTCTTTTCGAGTCCTTCCCATGTGGAAGCTGTGAGAAACAGATGAGCATTGTGGGAAAAGTAATGATTTGTGAAAAGGACCAGGTGGAAAACTGCATCGGGTGCAAAAGAAGACCTCATCAAGACTCATGCATCAGATACAACAACCGGCCAAGGATTCCTTGCATCAGATGTGAAGAAGCAATACATTTAGCAGAACCTTCAATGATCGTGCATTGTAAAAGTTGCGCCTTGGTCTACTGTTACGTGTGTTCTAAAGGAGTGAACGAGAAAAGTCATTTGAACTGTGCGAGAATTTACTCTAGCTTTAATTAAAGTTTTATCTATCCTGTTACAAACTTCAAAGGTGTCCAGTGCATTTTTTCTGGAAAGACTGGCCTTCCCGGTCGTCCAACGACGACTTTTTTTATTTCAGCTAAATATTCAGGGTTAGCGTAAAAGACACGACTTCCTTGCCGGTACCTTAAAATATTGAGTTTTTCAAGTACTTCAATCACATCAGTGTCCATGATGTAAGTCTTCTGAATAATGTCGCTAATTGACAGGCTCTGCCCTTGGCTATTCTCTAACACCCTGATGATCTCCCCGGCCCACCAGCTGAAGTAAGAAGCAAAGCCCAGGTCAGACAAAGGTCTTTCAGGTGTTCCTATTCTCTGCTCTATTTTACTCAACTCATACGAAAAAGTGATTAAAAACTTGCCATATCCTCTCCTTTGCATGAAGGGAAAGACTAAAATACATGAAAGGTTATTCTCTGAATTTATTTCCTTTTCCTTTGAAAAGTACCCAGCGATGTGACATCCTGACTCGTCAACTTCAGTCAAAACATAAAATAAAAAAGGTTCCACGTCATAGCTGAGAAGTTTATGGTCAAGGAAGAGCTTAGAGATATAACACAAGTTCTCACAATAAGCGATATTCCTTGCACCATCCACTTCAAACACTGAGACATTCCCATCTCGATAAATTTCATTTCCAACAGGATGCAGAATTTTGCATCTTTTTTCATGCCGAAGTAATTCTGCCTTATATTTAAAGAACACCAGGCAGAACTCACAGATGTAAAGAGTTTCAATATTTTGATAATTGTCTGGAAATGGCGAAAAGTACCAAGTCTCACAGCGATGTTTCCCGATTTCAATGAAATCAATTGTTTTGAACTTGGTGGCTTCTTCATGTAAGGCTATTGCCCGCTCGTTGAAGCCTTGATGGTCGTCGTGTTGAAGAGTCGGCTGGTTTTCTGACCTTTTGTCTTGTTTTTCCCAAAAACGCGCGCGGTCGGCTGGGATCCACTCGTCCCATCTGCGGTCCATTCCAATGTAATGGATGTAAAGCCTCTGAGGATGCTCTAAGTGGATCGTACTGTGCTGTGGAGCCTTTATCTCGATTATTTTTGCTTCTTTCCAATCTCCTGCTGAGTTTTTATTACCTTTGTTCTGAGCGAGAATCATTTGCTCTACTTGATATGGACAGTCTTGAAGTTGCTTTGGCTGCTTTTTGTCTTTTGCATCACGTTTTGAGGGTCTGCTCATTTATTTTATAATGAAAATGGAGACTTTTGGAATTTTTCTTGGGTTTTATAGTTATTTTAAGATTTGTTGAGGAATGATGTGATTTTAGATTAATGATTAAGTTTCTTGAGATTTTTACTTAATTATTTAAAGATTTGTTGAGGGATGATGTGATTTTAGATGAATGATTAAGTTTCTTGAGATTTTACTTAATTCTTTAAGGATTTGTTTAGAAATGATGTGATTTTTGATAAATTATTAAGTTTCTTGAGATTTTTACTTAATTCTTTAAAGATTTGTTGAGGAATGATGTGATTTTAGATGAATGATTAAGTTTCTTGAGATTTTACTTAATTCTTTAAGGATTTGTTTAGAAATGATGTGATTTTTGATAAATTAATAAGGTTCTTGAGATTTTTACTTAATTCTTTAAAGATTTGTTGAGGAATGATATGATTTTAGATAAATTATTAAGTTTCTTAAAATTTTACTTAAATTTAACTAATAGTTTGGGTTTGAGTTGTTTCGGCCTAAAGGAAATTCTTGGAATAACTTCAAAGCTGATGACAGGGAACTCTTCTGAGGAGCATCTGAAACAGTTTTTTCCCTCACAATTTTTCTAGGTGATATTTCAATAATCCCTGAATTTTTCTCGTTTTCCAGTTGTTTTATTCTCTTTTCAAGCATCTCATTTCGACTAACCAGATAATTTTTCTCAAATTCAGCCATCATGGCCTGGTCCTTATAATTAACAAGACTTTCTTCCAAGTAAATTTTATCTTTTTCCAGTTCTTCAACTTTAAACTTCAGTTCTTTCATTTCTCGTTTTTCGCTTTTCTCTAAGTTGTATATTTTTATCTGGCTTTCTTGGAACTTCTGTTCTAAGGCTTTGTTTAAAAATTGAAGATGTTGAAGTTCCAGGTTGACTTTCTCGATGTCTGAGTTTTTTAACAAGTTTTGCATGTCTGAGTTCAACTTTTCTAGTCGGTTTATTTCAGAGTCTCTTGATTTTAACGCTGCGGAAAGTTTAGATATTTTTACCTCGGCTTTGGAAAGCTTTATTATTACTTCACGTGACTCGTTTGGGTCGATTTTTGATAGGTCTTCTAGAACTTTGGTTCCGAAAAAGGTTGGCTGAGGTGAGGAGTCGATCAAACTTGTGTTGTCTAGGTCGAGGGTGTCCATATTTGCTTGGAAGAGGATTTTTTTGGATAGGAAAAAATTTTAATCTTTTCATTTTTCGTAAAAGTTTGTTGGGATTATAGTTATTGATTTGGATTTTAAATTAGTTATCATTTTGGTTAAATAAGCATTTATACTTTTTCAGCAATTAGTTCAACCTATTTAGAATAAATGGTTAATGATACTTATAAAGTGCTTAACTTTAAAAAGACTTTAGTAGTTTACCTATCTTCTCTTAAAATGCTAAAGAATTAATAAAAATAAATCTTACCCTAAATCTATTTCCTATTCCTTATACCAAAACTCAAAAAAAAAAAAAAAAATGAAACAATCCTCAAAGCTGAAACTTCCAAACCCAAATCCTCTCACTAATATCAATCTCATCTCCTAGATTCATTAATTAAATAAATCTATTTAACGATAGAGCGGAGATAACTCTTCATAAAAGTCTTCAAAAGTGAGTTCATCATGGCAACAGCAAGGAACAAAATCTGTTCTTCCCACTGCAAGAACTTCTTAGGAGGACTTTCCTGAAAACTCGTGACACTTCTCGGAGAAATCTCAGTATTACTGCTATAAAAGCTAGTATCAGGACTATCAAGTCCAGCAAAAGTATTTAATTTAATCAATTGCGGAGATTTCGGCGTTATTTTAATAAGCGTAAAAGCTCTAGGTTTGCTAGGACTGGTATTTTTTGACAAACTAATCGGAAAAGTTTTCTTTTTACTTCCATTCCTATGAAGAAAGTCGTTATTCGTCGAAGTTTTCGGCTTTTTATGCAATCTTTTGCTAAGAAACTTTCCAGTGTTGATCGAAAGGCAAGGTGTTGAAATCCTTCCTCTAAAGCTTTTCTTCGGCGATTCAGGCATCAAGTTCAAAGGACGAGGAAGATAAAAACTGCTGAATCTGATAAAAGCTTTAAACTTCTGCCGATGTTGGAAGTTCTCGAATTTCGTCAACTTTTTCGTCAGTAATTTAATCAAAAGAATGATTTTTCGACTTGAGACTATTGAACGCATGCTGTTTGTTAAAGATTGGAAACGATTTCGGATTAAAATGTTCAGAAGACGTTGAAAGTGCTTTGAGGTCTTGTTGAATACTCGCAGGTCTTGGAAGACTGGCTTTAAAGTTGGAGTTAGGATTTGTTTTATGCTGTTTGTTAGAAAAATCAACTTGAAACGGTGGCTGTTTGGCTTTTGGTAGTTTTTTATTCCGGTGAAACCGAATTTTAAGGATTTTCGTGAAAGTTGCATGAATTTTTCAACCATTTTCTTTAGTTTTACGTTTGTTAGGTACTTTTGACTGATTCTTGCGATTTTTAGGTTTACTAAACTTCGTTTCCATTGGTGGAAGAATTTTAGGATTAATACTCGGGAACTTTGGGCTGCGGAATAGGCCATGATTTGGGTGATCACGTTGTAGATTTTTAACTTGATTATGTGGTTTTGGACTAGACTTTGAATCAGCTTCAATTTCACAGATTTTTCTATCAAACTAAACAGCCTGCTGATTTTTCTTTTAACAACCTTTAAACTTTTCAAATACTTTCGTATCATAAAAAATCCAAGTTTTTTGCTATCAGCAAGTTTCTTACTACAAAAGCTGAATATTCTTTCAGCAATATGATTTTTCTGATTTTTATAAAACTCATGCATTTCAAACTCATCAATAACCAATCTAAAAATCTTCCGATAAGCCCTAAGTCCAGCTTTCTCAAGTGTCTGAATTCTTTTCAGCTCTTGAAGTTTATAATACTTTTTACTCCTTTCAACAAAAGCAGAAAGTATCTTCCACGAACTCCTTTTCAAAATCAATGCATTTTTCAGTAACTTATTAAAAACCGTCATTAAAATCATATCCAAAGGCTTTTCTAAAACCATTTTCCTGAACTTAGCAAACAACTTAACATGAATCAAAGCCATTTTCAACAGTCCCCCAACTTGTCTATTAAAAACCGCGACAAGTTTCCCAACAAATTTCTTGACTCCAGGTTCAGGACTATCCAAAGTAATCTTAGATCGATCAATGATAACTTTTTCCAGACTCACAAATTGAAGGTTGACTTCATTGATCGGTTTATCTTGAGAGATAAGAGCACATCCTACATAAAACCCTGAAAAAAACTGAAACTTATGAGAAAAGAGCTGATCAATAAAATAAGCAGTTTCAATTAACCCATGAGCTCTGCAATAAGCCTTCGGATTGACTTTAAACTCATGAATCAAAGAATCATTTTTAGCGACTCCAACAATCCCATCATCTGAGCATGCGACTTTAGAAAGACGAAGAGCGAGTTGATTAACATTCATGCAAGCATCAGTGACAAAAACGAGTTTCTGATCACTGACCATAACAACAAATTCCTTGCAAAGTTCAACTTTTACAATGAAATGTTCAGACATGCCTTTGATAGTGAAAGGTTGTCTGCAGGTTTCGAAGTCTCTTGAACATTTCGGAAGACTTCCGTAGATATAAACGAATCCTCCTGCTGTGACGAAGACTGTAAGACCAGCTCCACAAACCACCTGCTTGATCAAAAAAATTTTCGCTGTCTGGACCACTGAGGGCAGGTGTCGTTCTCCTTGTTCACAAGTCCCTAACTCGCCGTTTAACCCTGAACCCCAGGTATAAAGCTCGCCTCTTCCACTTAAAACAGCCCCGTGACTTAAACCAAGAGAAACACTTGTGATCCGAGTGTTGATCGCTACTTTTATTGGAGATCTTGCAGAAAAAACGTGCTTTATACCTAAAAGACCTGATTTTGAAGAGTCTTCTCCCATCGTGTATAAAAAACCTGTGGTTGTCACAAATGCTGTACACTCGAAATTACATGAAACTTGTGTCACTGTTGTTGAAATTAGGAAAGGCTCTGGGGTAAGATTGTTGAATTTATGGAGTTCTGAAGATTCGGAGACTAAAAAGGTGGAAGTTGAGGTCGAACTCGCTGAATTTATCGATCTTGAGGATAACTTCTGGAATTTTGACAAGGAAAAGAGGAAAAGTCCAAAACTTGAGGAGTTAAGACTGGCCATTTAAATTATATAAAGAATTAGGTTTTACTGTTTATGCGGAATTTTTAATCTTTAAAACGAGAGATTATGTAAATCTAAAAAATTTTGAAGGTTTTTTTTTTAGTTTTTGTGAGGTGCTTGGGGTTTATTTGGGGAAATAGTTTTAATTATTCATTTTTCAGTTCTTTATAAATGAACAGTCGAAGTATCAAAAGGGAAATTCATTCAGACCCGCTAACATCAGTCAGTGTTTCCTTGAACACCTCGAAAAGTCATATTTTTTCAACCTTATCGTCAAGTGGTTCCGAAGACATAAAAAACAGAATAAAAAATTTAAGAAATCAAACGATTCATTCAATTAACTCAATCCAAGAGCAGTTCAAGTCAAACTTTTGGCAACTTCATAAAAATCATTCAAAGTTCGCTTCTTGCTGCAGTGCCTTGCCGAGCTCCCCTCTAATACCAGGTAAAACGATAATAAACGAAAACCGCAAACAAGACCTGATAAACTACTACGACCAGACTACATCTCTCAAAGTTAGAGAAACCGAAGCAAGACTCTCCCAGATGTGGAAACCGAGAATCAATGAGTTGTTATTGATTTTAAGAGAAAGGCAAGAAACCAGTCTTTCTTTCGGCAAGAGACCTGATCACGACTACCTCAGGGTTGAAATCCTTGCTGATTACGAGATAAACCAGCTTCAACTACTGGAAAAGCGCTACCAGGAAGAGTTTTCAATAAAAAAAGAACTATTTCAAGAGAAATGCAGGGAAAATCTCTCAAAACTCATCTCGCAGATCCAAGAAGACCATTTTTCTAGACTTGAGTCTATGAAACAGGACTTTATCTTTCAACAACTGGAAAAAAATCAGGAAGATTTCGAGTTTTCCCAGGCTTTCGAAGTAAAAAAACATGAGAAAAACATCAGGGCTCAGGCAGTAGAAGAAGTAGCAGAAACTTTAGAGTCTTTAAAAAAAGAACTTGAAATAGCTTTAGAAGCAAGGTTTAAAGAAGTAGATGAAAAAGGACATACCTTTGACTTGCATCAGTTTGATAAGGACCTTCCGACTTGGAGACAAGAAGTACAAACCGAGGAGCTTTTTCAGAAAAAGCAAGAAAATATCCTCCAGCTCAGAAGTTCATTCATGGAAAAAATAAAAAAAGAACTAGTTGAAAAAGTGGCAACAGAAACTCTTTTAAGGCGAAGCCAGATCTACGAAAATCTTAACTCAACTTTTTTGTCTGACTTTCAAAACTTCTCAAAAGCTCTTTCTTTAGAAACTCAGGAAAAAATCGCTCAAAGTGAGAAAGTTTTTCAAGAAAACTTTTTTAAGATCATCAGTCAAAATGTGGAAAAAGAACTGAGACCAATTGAGATAAAAATAAAGATTAACTATCATAAAAAACTTGATTTTCTGAGAGATTCAATCAGAAGTGACATGGAATCCAGGTTTCAAGTCCAGTTTAAGGTAAGAATTAAGCAGAACTTTAAACGAACTGTTGAACTTGAGAAGATTTCTCTTGGGCAGTACAAAGCAAACTGCAATGTCTTCAGCAGGACTCTAGAACAGGAGTTAAAATCACAGAACAAGTTGAAAAGTAAGGAAAAATCTCTTCTGTTAAAAAAAAGTGAACCTAGTCTTCAAAGAACAGGAAAAATTTGTAAAAATTTAGGAATTTCTAAAACTACTGAAAATGGTCTGGTCCGACCTGCAAGTCAGTCATCTTTTTTTAAGTCCAGAAGTGACTTGAGGAGTTCAGCAAGAACAGAAAAAGACGATGAGCAAATCATTTATATAACAGAAAGACCTCCCGCCTCTTCTCTTTCTTTCAGTAGAACAATTCCCACGAATCCAGACCATTCCAGTCCATGTTCCAAGAAGTTACGAATAATTTCTCCATCAATGACCGAAGAAATGCTTAACACCCTGCTCACTTCAAAGCTTTCCTCTTCCCGAAGTTCCTCTCATTCCCGATGCCAGTCAGTAAGTCAACTCGAGACCCAAAAAAAATACTCCGACCTTTTAGAAAAGCATCATGGTCCAATAATTGGGCGTAAATAAGCTACCCTTTTTTAATATACTTAACAAGCAACTTTATCCTTTCCATCAATGCAGGAAGGTCGATTTTCTCCTCTTTTCCTGCAGTTTCAGCCCTGTTGTCTAGTTTCGGAGTCGATTTGTTTGTTTGGCATTTAAGAAACTTCAGCTTCTTCACTCTTGGAGAGCTTAAAACAGACACTCCACTGAAATAAGGACTTTTTACTTTGAAGTCACGCGCCGTGTGCACTGAATGGACCGGGTTCTGGCTGAAGACCAGGTCGTCGATTATTAAAGAATTTCGCTTTTGCTTTAAACGTACGATGTGCTTGCAGACTATCGGGTAAAGCTCGAAGAGTCGCTCGTCTTCTCCGGATTTTACTTGTTTTAAGATCTCGCTTATTAGTTTTTGTGATCGTTCTTGCTTTATTCGAGTGTCGAGTAGGTCTTCGTTTGATTTTAAAAGAGTGTCTTGCAGGGACTTTAGGTCTTCTTCTTTCTTTTTTAGGTCTTTTGATACGGTTTTTAACTTTTTCATTTCATGCATCACGTTTATGATTTTTTGGGAGAGGTCTTGGTTTGACTTTTGTATTTGGGAGACGTCGGGAAGATTGGATAAGGATTTGGGAGTCTCGATTTGAGGCTTTGAGGACATTTGCGCTTTTAAGGAAATTGAGCTTAATGAGGAGTGAGAACGGGTCACTGTTAGAGAAGGGTGCTTTCCGTAGATGGATCGAATGTCCATTAGGTTGTTATTTTAATAGTTTGATGAAGATTTAAGGTTTTTATTGTGTTGGTTTGGAGAGTGGGAAGGTGAATTGTATACAATTTGCTTCATCTAAAACCTAAAATTTAAATTCCGATCAAATTTATTCCCAAATCATGAAACTACTTAACCAATATGCTTACACCCAACAGCAAGATTATCGTTAATTCCACAGCAAGTCCATTTATTGGTCCTCAAGTTCCACTTTCCAGGATGATAAGCATTTTGCCAGCTGACAATATCCTTTTCAATCCTATCCTTCTGTTTTCTATAAAGTTCAGCTTCACGTCGATGTTCTTCAATTTTTTTATACATACTTTCCATTTCAACTTTAACTTCATACTCAATAAGTTTCTTGCACCTTTCACTAAGTGCACAAAAGTTCTGCAATGTTTCAAACAAGTTGTTTTCATCAATTAAAATCGAGAACTTGATTAAATTTTCACAAATTTCCGAACAAAGTAAAGGTCCTGAGTTTTCTTTCGTTTTTTCTTTCTTTAAAATGATTCGATCACATAAAGAATTCTCGCATTGAGCAACAATAAACTGACAGTTCTCTTCATGATTTTCCATTACTCTGATAGTTCCATTAAAAGTGCATCCAAAAGGCTTGTTTTTGCAGTCAAGGGTTAGACTTTGGTACATGTTCATAGCGAACTTCGCTATTCTTTTGAACTGGTAGGTTTCACATCCGAATGGACAGGTGTCTACTGAGTCAATGCAGGACTTGCATAGAAGGTTCTCACATGTCACACATTCTCGAGGGTCTTTTACCACGTTTGAGCAGATCTGGCAGAAGAAGTGTTCGGGGATTTTACATGAAAAACGGTTTTTAGTGAATATCGGAGGAAAATTCGTCTGGTTTTCGAGTCGGTTAGTACGGAGTGCTCTGATTGTCTCCACGTCCAAGCCTGGACTCATACATTGAACCTCATCATTATCAGCGTTTTGTTTCCTCTGGCGAATCGCTTCGATTTCATCAATATACTTCAAATGGTCTTGTGCAAAGTGCTCTGAGTAGTCTTCATTATCAAGTTCTTTTTCAGTCATCTATAAATAGAGTACATGATTTAAGAAAGTAAGGATATCAAAGAGTATATGAAAATCAAGTAAGACTAAATAATGCTTTTGACATAAAAGATGAATTTTTCATAATTTTTTACTCATTCAATTCATCAAAATTGATTCATATTCACCTTATTTAATGATTGATTATTAATCATCTAATAATGGGTTGCTGCAATTCAAGAGATGCTGAATTCATCCTCATCGAAGAAAAGTTAGAACTACTAAGAAAATCATTAAAAATCATCGAAGTCAGCAGCGAAAGCTTTGAAAAAGAAACAAAAAAATACATCAGCAATAACTACATCAACTCCAATCAAATCGACAAAATCTGCTCCAATCTAAAGATAGGCAAAGAAACCTCTGATTATTCCTTCATTAACCTATTAAGAGAAGAGGGCTCTCGAAACATTTGCATTCAAATTTTTGTTCTTTTCGGAATCCTATTCGGGGAAGACTCGCGCGAAGTGAAAGTGGTTTCATTATTCAAAACCTACGACAGAAACAACGAAGACAAGTTGCACCCAGACGATTTAAAACTAATGATCAGCGATATTTTTTTTATATCAATTGAAAAATACCTAAAATTTGCAATCATTTCTTCAGATCACATTCAGTCTGAAATGATCTGCTCTTATCAACTTCGTCTTTTAAGAACAAAAAAACTTTTAACCTTCTACTTTTTTCATTTTATCGCAGATGGAGCTGAAGTACTCGACTCGAACCAGTTTTACAAGGTCTTTAAGCGAAGAGAACTAAATGTTTTAATAGATCCGAGATTATTTCGCATATTCGCTTGTGGGATTTTCAATTCCGTGATAAAAAATCAAGAAACTAAGGAAAATTCCCAGCTTAACGAGGATATCGACTTGAAGTACATGAGGAAGTTTTCTAAACGATTAACTAAATTATCTAATTAGCCGTTTCTTATCAAATTAGAACTGTAGTTAAAGATTGTTGAAGGACTTCGAACTGGTTATGAAAAGTCTGAATTTTTATTATTATGGGTTGCTCTTATTGCAAATTCCAACAAAATCAAACAATCATTCAAAAACCGGGTAAAATTCCTGTTAAAATCACTCAGAACTCTCAAGAAATCGATAAGTCCCCTTTATTGAAAATCGAAGCTAGTCAGTTTGTAATGAAAAACAAACGAAAACTTACCGACAACTATTCCCTTGGTGTGAAACTCGGCGAAAACCATTCAGGAACAGTTCGAGTAGCGACTCATAAGTTGACATCACAAAAACGTGCAATAAAGACAATAGAAAAATCTTCGATATTGATAAAATCTCAGATAGACCATTACCTGACTGAACTCGAGATCTTAAAGCAAGTCGACCATCCGAATATCGTTCAACTTTTTGAGTACTTCGAAGATGAGACCAGTCTTCACCTGGTAACAGAATACGTTCCTGGAGGCAAGCTGCTAGACTACATCTATTCGAACAAGTATTATTCTGAGTACATAATTTCTGGATTCATGAGGCAGATACTCTCAGCAGTTCGATATCTTCATTCCAAGCACATCGTCCATCGTGACCTCAAAGCGAAAAACCTCATGCTTGACAAGAGCAACCCGGAAGGAGTTGTCAAGCTTATCAATTTCGGACAGTCGAAAATTCTTACGTCTGATGAAAAAATCGAACAAAACATCGGAGATGTTTTGTATGTCGCACCTGAAATACTTAAAAAGGAAAATTATGATCAAAGATGTGACTTGTGGAGTTGTGGAGTCATTTTTTACTACCTGCTTAGTGGAAAGTTACCTTTTGATGGAAAAAGTGAAAAGGAAATCAGGAAAAAAGTAACTTGTGGAAAATACTCACTTGAAGGTGTTGAGTGGGCGAATATTTCTATACAAGCTGTGAAGTTATTAGAAAAAATGCTTCAGGTTAACCCTTCTAAGAGAATAAATGCTGAACAGGCTTTAAATGACGAGTGGTTCCAGAAATTCAGTTCATATGCAAGGGTCAGTACTTACACTCAGGAGGTTTCAGTGGAAAACCTTCGAGAATTCCACCCGAAAAAGAAATTTCAACACATTGTCGCTACTTTTATCGCGAATAACTTGATTAACAAAGAAGAAAAGCTGAACCTTTATATGAGGTTCAAGGAATTGGATAAGGATAACGACGGACGCATCAGTTCTGATGAACTTTTGCAGGTTTATCATAAAATACTTGATAAACCTCTTGTTGAAGAGGAAATTCGCAAGATTATGAAAAGTGTTGACTCGAATAATTCGGGGTTTATTGATTATAGTGAGTTTTGTACTGCTTGCTCTAGGAAAGAACTGATTATTAATCAGGATAATTTGATGGCTGCTTTTCGCACTTTTGATCTGGATAATGATGGAGTCATTTCTGTTGAGGAGATTAGGGAAATTTTAGGGTGGTTCACTAGCACTGATGAGTATATTAGTGAACTTGTTAGGCAGGTTGATGTCAATGGAGATGGAAAGATTGATGTCAAGGAGTTTACTGAGATGATGAATAATTGTTTTTGTAGGTTTTAATGGAATTTGAATTCTTTTGAGGAGCCTGGTTGTATTTATCTTTTTATAGTTTTAAGTCATCACTTGAAGAGATTTTCTTAGCTTGAGCTTAAAACTTTTCCGTAACTAGTATGAATTATATAAGTTTAATTAATTGAAATTATTAATAAATTTATGAAATTTCTGGTTTTGATGAGATTTAACTAATTTAACGAGGATCTTGTATTTAAAAATTTACTTATATGAAATAAGCAGAAGCATTTGAATAGAGTAAAGAATAATATATATTTTAAGTTAGTTACAATAATGATAAATTCAATCACTTGAATCAAATCACCTTAATTCTCAGAACTTTTTATAAGAAACTGTTAAAAGAAGGCTCATGATAAAAATAAGATTTTGAAAGATTAGTTCTTGAGTAAGAGAAGAGATTAATCTACCTTATTAAAGGGAATCGATCTTAATTAGTTAAAAATATTATTTTTACCAATAATCTGAATACATTTCAGTGATCAAAGACACATTACTCCTCAAACATCAAAAAAATCTAAGATAGAAGTTCCAGATTTATGATCAAGGTGAAGAGCTGTAGAAAGATAAAAATTGTCTTTAAAATTTTGGAGATTTATAAGGCAGCTGATAAGTCTTCTTGGATCTATGAAAGTATTACTTTTTATATAGCCACAATTTTTATAAAAAATCTCTACTAAATGATTATAATAAACGATAGAATACAATTAAACTATGGAAGGTTACACCTTAATTTCAATAATTCACACGTATAGCCTAATGAAAAATTTAAAGAATTTGGAATAGGTAGTGTAGAGTATCCGGAAATTTCTGAAAATACAAAAAAAAAATTTATTCTTATTTTATCAATAAATTTACTTCACAAATACTTTCATCATCAACAACCATAAAATAAAAACTTATTTCCTCTTCAATAAACATCGATTTTCTTCATCATATATAAATCCAACCAAATGATTATATTAAACCCTAGAAACTTTTTCCTAATCTCCAAGTTACCCCAACAAGAACCCAATAAATCCCCATGCTAAAAAAATCCGTTAAACCACTAAAGTGACGCACATTACCTCAAACCTCTCCATTCCCATCCTTCCAAAAAATTCTCTATTCCAATCAGTCTCTCCTATACCTGCCAACCCTCCTCGAAATCTAGAAAAAGATATAATAAAAAAATGAAATCTTTGCTCAACACAAAAAATCTTCTTCAAGAAGCCAACCACGAGTATCTTCCTTGCACACCATCTTGTTCCCCAACAAGCCAAGACCCAAACACATCACCAAGCCGTCTTCCTCGCGAGCCTCAAAAGTTTTCATCATCAAAACTAATTAACTTTGCATCAATCGACACATGCCACAGTTCCCTCTTCTCCTCATTTTCATATCCAAGCTCATCATCAATCAACCCCTCAATGATCCAACACGATTCCTTCATCCAACTCGGCAAAATCAAATACATTTGCGCTCGAAGTAACATTTTAAAAGACCATTCCTTAAACAAAGTGAAAATTCTTTCTAAAATTCCAAAACCTGAGTCATTTAAAGGTACTCATTGGCCAAGCTGTTCTTTTATCGGTCTTTACTCAGGTCATTTCGGGAATTCTTGTGTTTCTTTTCTCAAGAAAAACCTTCACAAATTTATTTTGAATGACGTTTTTTTTCCTTCTGAGCCGAAAAAAGCGATTTTTAATGGTTTTCTTAAGACTGACTCGGAATTTCTAGCGAAAGCTGAAGAAACTTGTAATTTGTCAGGCGCTTTTGCAGTAGTCGTCTTGATCATCGGAAAAAAATGTTTCGTGGCGAATACTGGGAAAAGTCGAATTTTTATCAGTATGAAAAACGGGACTTCCCTGGTCCAGCTATCTCAGAACCACTCTGCTGAAAATCATGAGGAATCCAAAAGAATCATTCAAAATGGAGGACAAGTTTATAAAGAATTTGTTTTAAATCATTTAGGACAAAAGGAAGAAATCGGAAACTTAAAAGTCATTCCTGGAAAAAAAGACTTTACTAGAAGTTTTGGAGATTTTGACTGTAAAGTAGAAAATTATGGAGGAATTTCAGGAACTATCATCGCTGACCCTCATGTAAAAAGTTTTAAAATTTCAGAGGTTTGTGATTTTTTATGTTTGACAAGTGAAGGAATTTCAGAGGAGTTTGAAGATTCAAGGATTGTGGACTGTTTATTTAAACAGCTGCCTTTTGCCCATCATTCCAATCCTTATTCAACTAGACTTGACCTTCTGTCATCCGAGCTTTTAGAGAAGTGCAGAGGAAACACGTCGATAGTAGTGATAGGACTGAGCCACATCAACTACGAATAAATTAATTTACATTAAATCTCGTTCTTAAGGGGGTTTACATTAAAAAACAAAACTTTCGGCTCCAAGTTGCCAGCAAGAATCCCTTCTTTAAACTTATCCATCACAACAAACGGAGTTTCTTTGACATGATTCCAGACATCAGTGACAGTCCCATCGCATTTCATCAAAAAAATTTTCCCATCTTTTCCCGCACTGACGATTTTTTCACTGCAGAACTTGACAGCTTCAACACTTTGCCCATGATTTTTCGAGTTAACAACCATTTCTTTTTTCCTCAAATCCCAAACCTTGACCTCTCCGCCGTCACCGCTGCACCCTCGATGGCCGGTGACGACCAAATCGTCATTAACATCGCAACAAGTGGCGAAATTATCCCCAACATGTAAAACAGCTGATTTCCAGATTTGTTTTTCACGAATGTCCCAAATTCTAAGCCTTAAGTCTTCACTTGTTTGAACTGCAGTGTTGTCGTCTTTCCATTGCAAAGAAGTGACAACGTTCCAGTTGATAAGGTTTCGGTTCAGTTCAGCTTCGCCGAAAACATCCCAAAGTCGAACGGTCCAATCGGCACTGCCTGAAAGGAGAAAGTTGTTGTTGAGGCTTACTGAATTCACTACTTTTTCATGACCTGTCAGCCTTGACTGTGACTTGAAGTTGTAGGAAAAAATCTCGATTTCTTTGTTGCAGGCTACGAGGTAGTTTGTGTCAAGGCTCAGGCTTCGGATACGAAATGGCAAATCAATTGAAGAAGAAAGTGAAAAGTCAAGGTATAGAGAAAGGGAGGACTCTTGGCTTAGAAGCCAGTTATCGTTCTTTGACTTCAGGCCTGATATGAAATCACCTGACTTTAAAGATATTGAATCTACTCGGTGAGTAGGGATGTCTTCTGACTCTTCGTATTTACGCCGCTCGGGTTTGAACAATGGAAAACAAATTCCCATTAATTTTATGTGAAGGGAAAATTAGAGCTGATGGTCAATTGACTTGGGATTGAAATAGCCTCTGAATGGAAATATTTAACAAAAATAGAAAATGTTTTAATTGTCAAGTTCGGTCTTAAGAGTTTGGATTTTTTTTAGGTGGTTTTACTCAGGGTGTTAAGTATCGATGAAAGTGAGGTGAAAGAATGAGATTTTTTGTGAAAATAGAAGAATTTCTAGTTTTTCTGAGGATCATATTGAATAGTTCTAGTTTGGTGTAGAAATCAAGGGTTTTTAGTTAGCTATGAACTTTCTGCTTGATTTACATTAGATCGCCCAAATATTTGAAATCTGAAATTTTACTGATTAAATAGTCAGTAGATATTGTAATATATACACCATACAATTTTATAATATTAATAATGAAACACTTCTACTCTGAAGACCCTTGCCTTGCTGGTGTTGATACAGGAGACCAGTTCAATTTTAAGTGCAGGTATTGTAAAAGGAACTTGTCTTCAAGGCAAAATCTGAGAGAACATGTTTTTATTCATACAGGCGAAAGACCTTACGTCTGTAACGAACCTGGCTGCGGCCTTAGTTTCAGACAAGGAAGTCTCTTTTCCATCCATCGAAAAGTGCATAGTAAAGAAAAACCTGAGGTAAAAGTAGGAAAAAAACATTTTGAAGTACAGTACAGATACCCTAAACTATCGAGTCTCATAAATGCAACGTATAATAATATTCACTTTCAATTACAAGACTTCGAAAAGGAGGACTGGATTGAAAAGATTGGATCTGATTCATTTAGTTTCATTCGGGATTTTCTATAGAGTATAGTAAATTAAGTAGATATAAGGTGGATGTTTGGAAATTTCAGAAATAAATAATTTCGTAAACTGAATGGTTATTATAGATTTTTAAGAAAATGATGAAGTGCGTAATGGGTACTTGAATTGAAAGTAATGAGATATTTATTATAAAGTGGTGGAGATGTTATAATGGATTCTCCTGGAAAATATGTCTTTATTGTGAGACATGGACAGAGAGGGGATGTTGTCCATCCTGATATGAGAAACCCTTACCCAGTCCCTTTAGATGCATCTTTGACTGAACTTGGAAAGGTTCAATCTGCAAGGACTTGTAAATTGATTGAGTGCATTACAAAATCTTCGAATTGCACAATTGTTACTTCTCCTTTCTTAGGATGTGTTGAGACTTCTCTTGCGATAAAAACTGGATTAACTCCTATAATTGACTGGCATTTTTGTGATTTTCTTCATATTCTGGCCTACCCGATGAATATTTCAGAAGAGATTACTTGTAAATCTTCATGGTTTCAATCAAAATTTGGAGATTTCGAGATTCTAGGAGAAGCTCCAGACTACCCAGAAGACTATTCTTCAATGAAAACCCGAGTGCTTGAAGGTTTTCAACACTGGATCAATCACTTCGAGACCGACACTCTCGTGATAGTGACTCATTTGATGCCATTGGAGATTCTGAGTCAATTTATGAAAGAAGATGAAAATATAAGACTAACAGATGACGGTTTCTGCTGTGTTACCATCGCGAAGCTAGAGAATGGCAGTTTTCAATGTTTTGTCGTTGCTGACCATACACATGCCCCTCAGTATATAAAGAATTAATATAAATGGAAAGAACTGCAGCAATTCTTGGCTTTACTTTAAAAGTCGCTGGGTTCTTTTTAGGATTAAGACCTGAGGCCAGGTACTTAGACTCGCCTTTTACATCTTTGAAGAGTTTAAACGAGGGAAAAGCTTATGTTTCAAATGGCTTTTCACCTTATTTCGAAGGGTCTCCAGTGCACTCTCCACCTTTGGTTCTTTACTTTTACATATACGTGCCAAGAGAAGTGTTTTTTTTTGCTTTAGCTTTTATAGAACTGCACTCAGGGTACTTGATTATGCGAGTAACACGTTCAAATCTTGCCTTTTTGCTTTTATATCTCAACCCTTTCGCCTTTTACATGATTTTTAACCTTTCAACGTCAATTCTCAATGTTTGGGCGATGTTGCTTTTTGTTTATTTTACAATTGAACAAAAGGTAAAAAGTGCAGGTTTTTCTCTTTCATTATTATTTTACCTAGACCCAAGTGCAGGTATTTTATCAAGTCTCTGGTTTTTCAAGCACAAGACATTGAACCCTTATTGGTTTACTTTTTTTTTCCTGATTCTTCTAAAGATCTTCAGTGATTTTCTAACAACTACAATTTCAGGTGCTTCAATTCAAAACTGGGTAATTTCGAAATAGATTTCAAGTTGCCAGTCATCCTCATTTTTCCTAACCGACGTGCATCCGAGCACAGGTCTTCGTTGGTACCTGATGTTAGAAATGTTTAAAAAGTATCACAAAATGTACTCCGTGATGATCGCCGTGCACACCTGGGTCTACATCTACCCCTTAACGTCAATCCTGTCAAAATTCAGCCGTCATTCAAGATACTCTTTAACACCCGAGCTGTATCTTTCAATCCTCTTCAGCATCATCTTCATAAACCACCCACATCCAACATTTTATGAATACTTCTTGACAGTCGCCTTGTTTCTTCCACACAAATCGCTGATACTTCAGGTAAAAGCTGGATTTTTCACTATCTGCTCATGGATCATTGGAAATGTCTTGTCTGCTTTCATGTGGACTGTCTGGACTGAGAGGATGGGCGGAAATGCGAACTTTTTTTACTTTCAAACTATTTTCACGAATTTGGTGGCGATTGGGTTTGTTGTTGCTTTGTTGTATCAAATTGTGGAAATGACGAACAAGTTTAAAATTAAATGTCTTTGTAGTGAAATTATTCAAGGAGTTTTGGAAGGACTAGATAAGAATTATTAAATATGAGTTGAGGTTTTGGGTATTTTGAAAAAAGATTGAATCACTTTTCCCATGTTTTTTTCTAATTGAAGTAAATCGTCGAAGTGCTCGTTGTTTTTTAAGAACCATTGAAGGAAGTCTTGAAGGGTTGGGACTTTTTCTTCAGATTTTGACTCTTTTGAGAATAAGCTGATGTACTCGATTCCACTAATCTCTAAATCATCTTCATCTGATTCAATAAAAGTACTAATCTCGACACGAAACTTCCCATTAGACTTATACTTGACATGAACAACCAAACTTTTCCCCTTTCTATGAAAAATGAGTCTCACATTGGAATGTTTGCTTCTGCGCCTAATAACCTGAAGACTACTAACTTTAAACCCACAGAAATCTTCAGCGAGTTCCTCAATGGTAACACCCTGAGCAATCCCAGAGTAGTCATAAATAGTAACATCATCTTGAACAATTTTCTTTCTTTCTTCAACATTTCTGTATTCTTCAGTTTCTTTTCTGCAGCAGCAAATGCTTCCCATTTATTATCAGGATATTAAATACTCATTTTGCACATTGGACACAAACAACTAGATTCAAGCCACTGGTCGATGCACCTTTTATGAAACTGATGAAGACAAGGAAGTGTTTTAACTCTTTTTTTTTCTTTGATGTTAGACAAACAGATAACACATGTCAACTGAATTTTTCCATCAAATCTAGAAACCGGAAGGTTTTTAGCGACTTCTGGCTTTGGATGCTGCAGAGGTGGACGAGACGGGAAACTAACTCTTCTTAATTCCATGCCTCGATTAGGCAGGATATTTTCAGGGTTGCGATCATGGAAAATCTCGATAATTCTCAGTCGATTTCGGTATTGAGCCCTAATTCTTAATGCAGAGCTCGAATGGTTACTACTTTCTCGTTGTTGTCTCCGGCCAATATCATCTCGACTACCCCTTCTTGGTCTAGACTCATGAAGATCAACTGGGTTTGATGCGATTTCATGGGCGAGGATATGGTCAGAGAGCTGATTTGAAGGAAATGCACTTTGACAATGAGGACAAATTGATGTGTCTGGCTCTTGTGATAAGATGTTTTGAAGAATTTCGCATTTTTCTTGGTGACGGACTGATTTGTATAGTTTTATCTTCTTTTTGCAGAATTCACATCGGACTTTCTTTTTGCATTTGTGATTTGCTATACCGTGCTTTGTCTCGTGGTTGCTATTTTAAGATTACCAGTCGGGACACACTTCTCTTTGCATTTATAAATGGAGAGATTTGGGCATCGGTTAAAAGATTAATACGGATGACTTGTTTGATTACTTGGGTTCCAATAATAATGGCTGAGAGGAACTCGGTTTTAAGTCTTGAACTGCTTACTTTGAAGATTCTTATTCTTGGGGATCAGGCTGTTGGGAAAACAGCTCTTTTGATGAGATACACTAAAGATCAGTTTTATGATAAGGTAACCTCAACTCTTGGAGTAGACTTCAAACAAAAAGAAATCACCAGAGGCCACCTAAACTTCATAGTGCAGATCTGGGACAGTGCAGGTCAAGAGCGCTTCAGAAGTGTAACAAAAACATATTACAAAAGAGCCTCAGGCATAATCATCGCATACGATTCATGCAACCTTCAATCTTTTCTCAACATAAAAACTTGGATCTCCGATATAGTCTCAGAGTTAGGCAACAACGTTCCAATCGTCTTGGCTTCAACAAAATGCGATTCTTCAAACGGTGTCGTTGGAGAACATCAAGAAAAAGAACTGGAGAAAGAATCAGGTCTTAAAATTTTCAAGACAAGTTCAAAGTCATCTGAAGGGGTTTGTGAGTTGTTTGACTTTATTATTGATAAATGCATTCATGGCAAAGGATTAAGCTGTAGGACTGGCTCGATGGTCAGTTATAATCTTGTTAAGAAGAAAAAATGCTGTCGAGGAGGGTAATTTTTGCAGATGCAGAAGAAAATAACGTTAAAATTTTAGATATTTTTTAACTATTACGAAAAACTAGATTCTCACTTTTGATTATTAAAAAACTCTGCAAATGCATTCGTTGCTGTTTGATTTGTTTTTAATTACGGACTTCAAGTTGCTTCCAACTCTTTTTAAGTCCTGCTCAAGTTCACTGAATTCTTTTTCCTTGAGAAAGATTTCTTTTTTGTTTTCATCTACTTTTTTTCGGGTGTTTTGAAGTTCCAGGTAAAGTTTCGCTGTTTTTTCAAGAATTGTCTTCATGTCGAACTTTTCTTGTTCCTCAAATTTTACCGAATTTTTAACTTCTTCTTCATTTCCACATATTGAATCCCGTTTTTCCTTATTTTCTATAAGTTCAGGGTCATCTAGACTGATGTCAGAGTCAAGAAGACTCCTGCTTAAACTTTTATAGCTCATAAAACTATTCGTCAGTTCTTTTTTCAGCTGGGTGTTTTTTTTCAACATCTCTTGGGCTTCTGGTGATAAATGGTTACCTGAAGTATCTTCTTCAGTAAGGAGACTGTTTACTTCTGAAGCCTCTGAATGTGATTTGGATTCTTCTTCAATGTCACTGTTGTTTGAGTGGTTCTGGCTCTCTGGGTCGTCCAAGACTCTGTATTTAAACATTTTCTTTTAGAATTATTGAGTATTGGAATTGGTCACTAGGACTATTTAATGGTATTTATTTAGAGTGCCAGGTTTAATAGAAAAGTTATTTGATTAAAAATAGCTGATCTGAATAAGTTAATTAATTAATTGAATGTTATTTTTTGACACATTCCAAAGACCAGATAAATAAAAACTGGTATTTTAAGTTTAAGGGTTAAAGTCTAAGTAAAAACTGTGAATTCTACAAATGAAATATTTTTGTTATAGAAACAGTCTTTTTGCTATACACAGTAAGTTACTCCTAGATTGAAACAAGTTTTATTGAATAAAAAATCCATTATTTACATTTCTTCTAGATAAATGTCAAAAAGAACAAGGAGTTTCTGGTCGTCAGAAGTAACTTTAAAGTAGGAAGACCAGTTACTGAAAACTCTTAAAGCTTCTTCCATTCCTTTGAAATGGGCAAGCATTGCAAAAACAATGTCAGAAAAGTTCCGACCAAGAACATCAAAACAATGCAAAGAAAGATGGATTAACTACCTCCGTCCTGATATTTCATTCAAAAAGTTGTCAAACAAGGAAGAAATTCTTGTATTTAAATACTTAAGAGTATATGGGAATCACTGGTCAGAAATAGCTGAAAAACTTAAAGGGAGGACTGAAAATTCTGTCAAAAACTACTTCTACAGTACTATAAGGAAGAACATCAGGAAAGTTAAAAAGACCCTCGCTCTTTCAGCTGATTTTGGAAAAAGAATAAAAGACCTGATGAATGATTCTTTTTGGGCTGGATTAATTTTTTGTAGGTCGAAAGAATGTGTGAAAAAGTTGACGAAAGTAACTTTAGAGCTACCGAATAAGGGAGAAAAAGAAGTTCTGATCGAAAGTGAAGTTTTATCGAATGATTATTTGAATTTGTTTCTGAATTATGAGCTCTGCTCTTATTATTGGGATTTTATGAATGAGATGGGGATTTTTAATAGTAGCTTGTCTTGAATAAGCTCTAATCATAACTTTTAAGGTTTTTATCTGTCTTGGTCACCATTCATGTAAGGAACTGAATCTAGAAAAAATTTTGAAAAATCGATAAAAAAATTATCAATGATTTTGATCAAGTAGTCAGTTTGAATTAAATGAACCAAGTTTCTTAAAAAAAATCGAGGATCGAAAATCCTGGGAGTTTTATATATGTATAATGGTTTCATTTTTCAGTGAAATGGTGAGATTGACTTTCCATATTTCCGTATAATAAATTTATTATATTTCTTTGAAATAATATTTAAGTTTTTAGATACTAATTGAATATACATATATACAATAGCTGAATAATCTGCAAGCATCCTGCATAAAAATTAATGATGACAATTACTAAAGTCATCATCACAATATAAAACCTGATTCTCATCATTTTCGATGAAAACCAATTTAAATCATTCCTGAATTCTCTCTCAATAATAGCAAGTACCTTACAACCAAATAAAAATAATAAAAATTCCTCAAAAGCAGCTAAAAATCCGATTTTCTCAAAAACCCTTGATAAATGGATTTCTTTAATTCATCCTCAAACGCAACTCTCCTAAGTTCCCTGAAATCAAAGCAAAGCGAGATCCAAAAAGAAGTCGAAAATCTCGAAACAAAAGTAAAATACATCAAAGAAAAGCCAAATCTCTCTGAAAAAATATGCATTTCCTTAAAAAACGCTTCAGATTCCTTAAACACCTGCATCATATCCTCAAGTCCCTCATCAAGTTACTTCAAGTTATCCGAGATATCAAAATCAATCCTCGAACAAGAGCGACTGATATCAAAGTACTTGAACCTAACACTAGAGAGTCAAGCAATACCAAAGTTAATCCAACTCTTTAAACTACAAGTCTCAATCAACAAGTTCACAGAAGACTTTTACACAGAAAAAATCGCTGAAGTACTCGAGTCTTGCAAAAACAAGTGCAAAGCAGCTGCTTCAAGTAAAGCAGCGGAAATGGCGGAAAACATTGAATTGATTCATGTTCAAAACTCGCAGTTTATTGGAGCTGTGAAGAAAAATATTGACCAGCTCTGTCTTCTTATTGAACCTGCGATTGAAAAGGCTTTGAATATGTTTGTTGTTGTTCAGCATAGCCCTACACATAAAGAAACAGAAGACTTTTCACAGGAAAAATGTGATTTAGAGGAAAAGTTCAGAGAAATTAATAATTATCTTCATATTTTCTCGAGACTTTTTAAAGAATTTACTCAATATTCCCAGGATTTTGATACTTTCAGTGAGATTGAGAATAATGATAGTGTTCATCGATTGGAAATTGAAGAATTTGAAAATAAACATCAGTTTTCACTTGATAAGTCAAAGATGTCTAGAGAAATTGGGAATGATTTTCGTGTTATTGATGAAATTGTGAAAATTGTTGATGTTGATGCTGAAAATCAGAAAATTCATCTGAAGAAACTTATGAAAATTATGGAATGTCTGGAAGAAGAACATCGAAAATGGGAAAAATATGGAAAAAATACACAGAGGTTCGGGTTTGACCAGGTTAAATTTATTCATTCGGCGATTAATGACTTTTTTGGATTGCTGAAAGATAGCATCTCGACTAAGGACCTTTCGATATCGAAACTAGAGAAAATCAGGGAAAAAGCTCTTGGAGCTAAAAAACACTTCAGGTTTGACAGTTCGATATTTGAGGACCGGAAACATTCTTACATCTTCATCGACCCACCAGAGATACCGAATAGTTTGTCGAATAGAAGATACCAAGAAGTCACCACGAGTTCCAAATTCATTGAAACCAGCCCCTTCAGCTACGCCGACAACCTTCACTGTGAAAACGAAGCGCAAAACTATTACAAAGTCGAAAAAGACAGTCTTGAAAATGCAGAAAAATCAGATGAAGACTTAAAAGCGATCCAGCTGGTCTATGAGTCAACAATTAACGACCTCCAACAAAAAGATCTAAAAACCCAAGAAATCCTAAAAAAACTCGAAAAAAAGTCAAAAGAATTCAATTCTCGACATTTCTCAATTCTTAAAACCTTCCATCAAGACTTAACCCTTCTAAAAACCCGAGTTTCTGAAGAACTTTTAAGTTTTTCTTCATTCCTCGGTCAAAAATTCATTTTTTTAGAAAGAAAAGTCAACCTGAATAGAATGTCTTCTCTTTCATCCATGAGTAAAGAGCTGGAAGATCTAAAAGACCTGACCGAAACTCTCGAAATGGAAAAAGAAGCACTTAAAGATTCCTTTCAAAGCGAAATTCGAAGATGCATGTCTGAAAATCAAGAACTTAAAAAACTTAATAAAGACTTAAAAGAATCTCTTTTGAAGCTCAGTACGAAATACGAGAGTCAAAACAAGTTAACAAGTGAAATTTTGTCAGTCGTTAATCAACCTGGAGACTCTCTCAGCACTTTTAAGTCAATTTGGCTTATCCAACAGAAATTCATCTCAAGAATTCAACAGTTTTTCAATGAAAAAGACTTGGAAGTACTCAGCATGAAGATCATGAATCGTGATGTTGCAAGTCTTTCAGGTAATCGAAAATTTTATTCACTTATAAACGAAATTTTCCAGGCTTTTGATAAAAATTTAATGAAAATTTCAACAGTTTTCAGAAATTTCACAGAAAAATATACTTTTAAACTGGAAAAATGCACACATTTGTTAGAAATTTTCAAAAAAATTTATGAAAATGGAGTTCATGGCTGTCTTTTTGACATTGACCAGCAAGGAAACCTTTCAAATGACCATTCAGAGAGAATTGAAGAACTAGAAAGGTCTCTGATAAAATATAAAAATATGGAACGAGAACTTCAATGCATCATCTCAACAAAAACCTTAGAACTACAGGAAAGTAATGAAAACTTCAACATTTTGCAAGAATTCACTGAAAACTGCATCCAAGTGATTGAAGAGGTGCGAAATCTCTGCACAGGAAGTGAAAAATTTAAAGATCTTCTTCCAGCGATTCATGAAATTTTAGAACTTCATGAGAAACTACTATAATAGTTCTCAAATTTTGCATTAATTAAAAGCTCATAATTATAATGTCACATAATTATTTTCTCATTTTGGTTCATTCTTCTATAAACTTTGATGGGTTCAGGAATAATAAAAAATAAAAATGTACTCGCTCGGAATTGAAATGAGGTTCGATGATAACTACGACCCACTCGATACTATTGAAGAAAGGTCTCAAGAATGCACTCCTCAGGTCGAACTTGCAAGGCAGATCTCAAGAGATTGGAACAAACTTCAAACGATTTCTTTTAATAACAAATCTGACCTGCTGAGTATCTCTGAAGCTGATGATGAGCTTTTTCAAAATTTTTGTGAGACTGATGAAAAACATGAAGAATTCGATGAAAGCACCAGGGTGTTAATTAAACATATTGCTAAGCTCAGCGTAGAAGTTGATCATCTTAAAAAAGTACTGCATGATAAGAATCAGGAAATCTTGGAAACTGATTCTGAAAATTCTGACCTTAAAGAAAAAATGAATGAATTAAGTACTGCGAATAAATTTTGGGGAAAAGTAATTTGCAAAAATAACTGCTTAATTTTTTAGATGTTTATGGAAACTGGGGTAGAAGTTTTGGGGATTTTTTTGAATTTTGGTTGAAGATGTTATTGAAATTTAAATTTTAAGGGTGAGAAATTTAAGTTTTTGGAATATGGGAAATTATTATTATAGTTAATTTTTTTACTAGACTTGTTTAGTTACTTTTCTAACAATTTAATATTAAAATGATGGAGTTTTCAAGTTCTTTCATGTAAAAGTAATATATAAATTCAATATCAAACATTTTATTTATAGTCAAATTTTTTGCATAGATGTAAGCTGAATTTCTAAAAATAATGGACCCCAGAGTAAAACTTTACTCAGACATTGTATTCTGTACACAGCTCCAAAGACATCACTTCTTAAGCTGGACTCCAATAGACGATCACATCCAATGTTTCAAATTAAAACTTGACAAAATGATGAGTAGTACCCCCAACATATATCTAATCCCTTCAATAAAAAAATCCAGATACCGATGCTATCGTTGTGCCCAATCAGAGCAAGACCATGAATGCCCAGAGGTCCTTTGCGAGTCATGCGGATTATTCCACGATTCCAATCGAGCCATTTGCGAGATTTTGATAAAAAGTGACGAAAAACTCACTTCCACAGAAAACATTTACTCAAGACCCTGCACAACTGAAGAACTTCAACAAATCCGATGTTTTAAATGTCGAAAAATAGGCCATATATGTCCCTAGGGGACTGTTAAATAATCTGGTTAATGTTTAATTACACCTGAAGTCTTCAGAGACATCGAAAAATGAGGACTTGGAGAGGTCTTTGACTAGTTTGAAATGATCTTCTTCTACTTTTTTCAGTCGACTTATCTCTTTTCTCTGTGATCTGATCACTTCACACTGCTCGATCATCTGACTGACGATATTTTCATAGCTTATCAAAAAGTCAGGGTTGTCTTTGAAGATCCTGGAGTACTCTAAGTTACTTTCTTCGAGTTTCACTTTTTCTTCTTGAAGTCTTGAGTTGATATCTGAAAGGTTGTTAAGTTTATTGATCAAGTTACTATTTTCCTTCCGAATTTTCTCAAGTTTTTGCAAAAGGTCATCTTTCGCCATTTTGTAAATCATTTCTTTCATCTTTTCTTTTAAGCTCATCAATAACTTGTCGAAAGGCTTTAATGTTGAAATTATTTCGTCGAGTAAGGTTTCGAATAATTCCAGTTCATTCATGTATTCCGAGTCGCCTTCTTTGAACTTTTCAAGTCGGTCTTTTAGAAGAAGTTCGAAGTCTTCAGGCTTTGAAAGTTTTGAAGGAACTTCGAAACTTTGGTCGATTAGAGACCTTTTGAAGTCTTTGAACTTTATGGTTTCTGATATGTTTTCAGTGAAGCCGAGCTTGTAAGCTGGTGAAGCTTGCTTCACTGAGATTAATGATTTCACTGATCCTGACTTTGAGTGAATTCTTGCGTAAGGGGATTCGGTTAAGTCGATGCTTATCTTTGACTTGGATCGTCTTTTTCTTATGTTTACTGATGGAAGCATTTTTATTGGTACATTAGTTTGGATTATTCTGGGATTTCTAAAAAAGATAAACTTCCTTGGTGCTTTAGTTGTAGTTTTAGCTCGTTTATTATTTTTGCGTTGGCCACTTCACCTTTCCTCAAGCTTTTATTTTCCTTCTTCAACCCGTCTATAACCTTGCACTGTCCAATCATCTGATCAATGATATTATTATAGTTTATCAAAACCTCAGGTTTGTTTTGAAACAATCTTTCATACTCATCTTGACTTTTCCTCAGTCTTTCATTCTCATTAAGTAAATCCTGATGAATTTTCGACAAAGAGTTAATTTTTCCCACCAGTTCCAAGTTCTTTTTCTTAACTTTTTCAAGTTTTTGATGCAAAAACATCGAAGAATACTTCAAAAAACTCTCTTCATAATGTTTCCGAAGACTCATCAAGACCGAGCTAAATTTATTGAAGTAAGAAGAAAGTTCAAAAAAGACGCTGTCTAAAATTTCTATCTCAGAATTCCAAGAACTCGACCCAGATTCGAACTTGTTCAGCCTTTCTTTCAACTTTTGCTCTAATTCTTTTGCTTTTGACTCTTCAAGTTTCCTGGAATCGAAGTTGATTGTTGAGACTCTTACAAGAGGCTTTGGGTTTTGCGTGAAAGGGGTCAGAGTGTTTAACAATGAATGACGTTTTTTTGGGTCAGAGTGGACTTGAGTCTTTAGTGACTTCGATTCGGATTTTTCTGAGTAAAGAGAAAAGCAAGAAGTGTGTTTTTCGTGGTTTAGTTTTGAATTTGATCTATTGAATTTGGTGGATTCTAGTTTCATTTATATTATTTCAGGAATATGCCTTGGATTGGAGCTTGGGAGATTTTGGGATTGAAAAGGAATTAGTTAAGTTTCAGTTATTTTATTGATATTTTGAGGAAATGAGTAGAATTTGAGATTTTTTATTTGAGAATGGGTTTTTTGATTTAAGATTTTTATGGTTATTGATTATTTTAATAAATTTTGAAGCGTAAGGATTTTAGGTGCATCATTAGGAGGGTTCTGAGGAAGAGAATAAAGAAGCTAATGTTGTGTTTTAAGTTAGGGATATTAATAAACTAGAGGAGATTGAGAATTAATTTTCATTTTGATGATTTTTAATAATTATAGATATCTATAAGATATTTTGCAAAGAACAGACAATATTAAACAATTTATTCATAACCTTAAGTAATATCTCTATTTATGGATCATGATTAAGAAAAAAAATTCAGAGATTTACAATCTACCCATATTTAACCTCTCCAAATTTACAGAAGTTTTTTAAAAAAACTTAAATTTCAAAATTGAAATCCAATAAAATGCTAGATTCAACCTTTACCTTCAAATATAATAAAATGCAAAATTCTTTGCAAAAATACATTTTTTCCATAAAATATCTAAGATTAATTATTCAATGCTACCTCATTCAATAAAACTAAATAAAAAATCTTCTAAACCAATCAACTCTCCTCCCTCATCAAACTTTAAAAAAAAATCTAATCCTAAAAAAATCCATCTAAAATCAACTCATAAACCCAAAAACATATTCAAATCTCCATAATTCTAATGTTTACCCCAGACCCCTTCTTATCCACTCCAGCCACCACCCGTTGGAAGAAAAGCCTTCTAAAGTCCCCAGATTCACGTTTTTCAATCTCCGACAACAAAAACTTACGCCGACTGATCAATTCTCGCGATGCTTCAAAATTTTTAAGCATTTCAGCAACTCCCGGTTTAAACGGTCCAAAAGTATCTCGAAACGAAGACGCAAGAGAAGTATCGCTTCAACTTGTCACTTTAAAGAAAAAACACGACGTAAACAAAAGTCTCAATCTTCGAAACCAGGTCCACCTGAACCAAGAATCCAAATTCATTGAAAAATTCCGAAAAATCGAAGAACGAGTTCAAGAACTTAACGGAAAAACCCTTCAAAACATGCAAAAACTAGAAAAAAAGTGCGAAGAAGTCAAAAAGCTCCAAGAAGAAGCTTTAGAAATGAGAAAGGTCTACAAACATATGCTGAACCGAATGAGGACGTCTAAACTTTTCATTGATGAACAGTGCTTGAAGCTGGGTCTTCAGTTGAAAGAAGGCGATCTTCTCTTGGGAAGTGAGGAAAATTTAACCAGAAAGTTAAAAGAAACTAAAATTCAAACAAAAGCTGCTCATTTTTCTCTTGAAGCTTATGTTGAAGCCCAGACTCTTGAAAGATCTGAACAACTTCAAGTCATCAAAAAAGACGCGGCACTTCAGCAGAAAACTACTGAAAATCGAGGGAATCGGGTAAGAAGACAAGCTGAAATCGCTGAAGCAGCAGCTGATGAAGAAAGAAATAACAGAGCAGTGCAAATTCGAGAGTCTCTTATTTTAAATCGAGTTTTTTACTTTATGCTGGATGTAAAGCTACAGAGTTCTAAAAAACGCTTTGCTTTGATCGATCAGGCCTTTCAAAAAGTAAAAAATCATTACGGCTACCTGGAACCTGTTGAAATGATTGAAAAAATCCTGACAAAAGAACAAACTTACACTGAACTACTCACAAGTATCAACTCAAACAGTGAAAAAATCACGAAAATGAATGGAAAAATTCTGGAAATTCAAGAAAAAATCGATTTTGCAAGTTCTCATAAGCCACTTAGTGAAGTTAATAAACAGTGTAAGGCGAAATACGCTTTTATTCTCAGGGAATCCGCGAATGACAAGCAAAAACTACGTAAAATTAAAATCATTCATGATAAAATCAAGGCCTGGGCCGCTCGTGTCTTGCAGGATTTAGGATATCCTGCCTTGCAACGAAAAAAAACACTTAAAGAACATCTTGCTGCTGTTAAAGACTCAATTCTTGCTATTTTGAAGAAGGATTTTAATCTTATTCGTAAAAGTAAAGCTCTTGTTGATGGACTCAAAGTTGAACAGGTTTTAATGTTTGTGGCTCGAGGAGAAAAAAGAAGAAGGACTTTTTCTAATCTTCCTTTTGAGGAAATGGAAATGATTAGAGATGAACTTGTTTTTAATGAGGAAGACGCTTCGAGTCAGAAGAAGTTGGTGTAAGTAGCTAATTTATTTTACCAATTATTGAATGTAGGTTTGCAAGGTCTTTTCTTGCGATTTCAGAAACTGGGAGGAATTGGTTTAGCTGAGATTTTAGGTAGGTTAGGTCGTTTCGACTTGAGGCTGTTTCGAGGTCGTTGAAAAATTTGAGTCTTTTACGGGGAGATTTCCAGATCGCTGTTTGGCTTTTAACTTTGGTCAGCAACATTAAAGCCTTTTGTTTCCTGATCCCAATATGAACATTACACGCCTCTTCCCCAGATAATGCAGCCCTACAGCATGTTTCAAAGCAACAAATTTCCCTTCTTCCAGTCCAAAACTCTTTAAAATCCTTCAGCCTGACAACAAGCCCTCCTGACAACCCAATCAAAACCTTCTGCACAGTCTTCTCATCAAAAGGAAATCCAAACTTCTGCAAAACTTTTTGCATTTGAAAGAATCCAATTTCAAGTTTCGCATTTGCAAAAATTTTAAAAGCCTCAAAAAAATCATCAAAACTTGTTTTAAGCCTTTCCCTTAAGTTCTCAACAAGACTTTCCTTCATTGAAAACTTTGGACTTTTCTTAGTTTCCAAGACTTCCGATCTCAAAGGAAAAAAATTTGTTTCTGCTCTTTCCAAGTCAGACTCAAGAAAAGGAAGAGAAAATTTTTTACTATCAGGAAAAAGACTTAAAAACCTCGAAATTGGAACTTGTGAGTCGTGAAAGACTTTAGAAAAAAAGAGAAAAGCTTGAGTTTCTCGAATCATGAAGACTCGAGTGAAGTCTGATGCTGATATCAGACCGTCTTTGTCGTGGTCTAAGGAAATGATCACTGAATCTATTGAACTTTGACTGATTTGCTTTGAAATCACTTCGATTATGATACGGATCTCGACATCTATTATTTCTTCGCAGGTCTTGGATTTCATTGTTTTTTTCATGTCTTGGATTTTTATGATTGTCATGTTTTTACTGTTGTGGTTCCTCCCTAGGACTTCGAATACGTTTTGAACGTCTTCTTGGAGGAATGGGATCATCACGAAATTTAAAAAATTGCAAAAATCTCTTGTTGTGCAGAAATCTCCTGAGTGTTTCTGAAGAATAGCGAATCCAGCACTTAAAGTCCTAAACAATTTCTTCATCGAGTACTTGAGTTTAACTAAAAAGATATAAGCCTCATGTATCTTACAAAAGCTCGAAAGTCCACAAGAACTAAGCCGTCTTAGGCGAGTACAAGTAAGAATTTTACATTTTTCACTGATCATCTTGCGACTCTGTACTGAATCTGAGCGAGACGTTATCATATTTATAAAAACTAACAAAATCTAATATATTAAAACCCTTAAAACCTAAAAATTTTTTAAAGTTTTTTATGAATGGCCTTCAAGAAGATCAACTTTGGACTTTGGACTTTCTGTTGTAATGGTTTAATATTAATGAAGAGTCAGAAGGTCGATACCTTGAATTTTTCTCTTTTCTATCTGAGACCTGTTTGTTTTTTTAATCCTCTTCAATTTTTTTTCGCATTTTTTCGCTGTGAGCCGCGATGATATAATGTATCTTATTGACAACACTGTTCGTAGGAACTGGAAAAGTCTTAAAATTCAACAGGCTCCTCCGAAAATCAGCTTTTGCTCTGTTTACATGACAAGCTCAGCGCTACTTGCTGGAAGTATGACAGGCGAGCTCCACATCTTTCAGGTGGAAACACTTTCAAAGCTGCCTGGTCTTAAAATCCATGAACAAGCGATATTTGGTATCTTGGCCTCGTCCTCGCTTGATTATATCATCACTGCTGGCAAGGACAACAAAATAATGGTGACCAGAAGCCTTTCAATCGGCGGCTGCGAACTCTTGGCTAAAGTCGATTCAGGCCTTTACGGTTTTTCATATTGTCCCTTTTCAAGCGACCTTCTCTATAGCACAAAGTCGAGGACCTTGACAATCCAAAACATCTTAAAAGGTTCTAAGTTCGAGTTGGTCACCAGCCACAATTTATCCCTTTTGTCCCCATCAAAGACGTTCAAATACGTCGCGGCAGCAGGGACCCATCCTTCACTTTTTTTAATGAGAACTGAAGTGAAAAAAATCGAAACTTTACATCTAAAAAATGAGATTTTAGCTCATTTTCAATTCACTTCAGACGAAACTCGTTTAGTGGCCTCGACAACCTGCGGGCGACTGATGATAATTGACAGCTTTTCTCAGCAGATCCTTAAAAAAGCACTTATTTCCAACTCTAGTATCAGGCACTTTGAATTCACAAAAGAAAGAATTTTTACAGTTTGCAGTGAATCATTGAAAACCTTTGATTTTGACCTTGTTTGTCAAAAGACTTCAGAATTTTTAAACCCAGGTTTTGTTTCAGTCACTTTTGATGAAAAATTCTTGATTTTGGTTGAAAATTGGAAAGTTGTTAAAAAAGTTGAAATTTTCAGTGATTTGCAGGTAAAGGCATGGGTGCAGGACTCGCATGAAACCTGCAAATGGAATGGGTCGGATTTCTTTGTGAGTGTAGGGGATGATTACTTGGTCAGGGTATGGGATTCTGGCAAATCGAATCTGTTGATGGTCTTCGGGTATCATCGAGAAATGGTGACAAGTATTTCTGTTAAGGTTCGGATTTTAGTCACTTGCACAAAAGCCTCGTTTTATGTTTTAAATTTGGAAAATAACAGAAGGTATTCACGAAGGTCGAAATTAAGTATTTTCTTGATGATGAGGAACAGAACTTTAAGACTAGCTTAAAAATTCTTTAGATAATCTTTCAATATTTCAACTTTAACGATTTTCATAATTTTAAATCTTTTAAAACTCTTATTCCAAGATTTTCAAATGTCTTAAAAATTCTTCAACCATTCAAACAAATCAATTCTTATATCTCAAACAAAATTTTTAATCATCAATAAATGACCTGCAGCTCAGCCCGAAACGTGGTGGTCGAAGAGATGGAAGCCCTTTTAAAGTTCATCGAGGAAGAGAACTCAAACTACGAAAGAGAAAGAAACGAGCTGAAATCTCAGTTCCACAGTCGTCCACAAGAAGAGCGAAACATCGTGAAAGACATTTTCGTGATGCACTCAGAGTTCGACTCAGGCGTCTCGAAGATAAAAGAAATCGTTGAAGAACTTTCCCAGATCCCAACAGACAAATCAACAAAAACAACGAAAGCAGAAGACCTTGCATCTCAAATCGTGATAATGCAAGCTTCTCTCATTAGAAAACATGACATTCTCCAGAAGTTCCTAGTCCAAAAGATCAAATATCAACGACTTTCTGAAGAAGCTAATACGAAAGCCTCACAAATCAACGCGGAAAATGATGAACTTCGGTTTAAATGTAGTGAAATTGAGAATTTCGAACATTCTAACATTTTTAACAAGAAGATCAAGTTTTTAAACAGTGAAATTGTGAGACTTAGTAGTCTTGTGTCTTTTGAAGGGGATTTTGAGACTTTAGAGGTAAAACCTTCTGATATTTGGGAAGAAAATGTTTCGGGATTGACTGAAAAAGAAGCTGGATACAAGATGAGCAAGTTAAATGCAGAGAATAAAAGACTTGAAGAAGAAATTTCGAATTTTCATTCAAAGTATCTGAACAGGGAGCAGTACTTGAAACTAAAAAAAGAAGTCGATGGAAAAGAAAGAAAAGTCGAAGATTTAAGAAGAAAGTTGAAAAGAATGACTGATGAATCCAGGGGAAAGACTCCTGCTAACTTGAAGGTACTTGACTCAATTGTCGCAAGGGTACCGGCTTATGTGAAGCCTGAAAATAAGTCGCCTCGAACTGGTACTTCAAGGAACAGCACCTTGCTTAGAGATATCGAAGCTAGTCTTAGTCGGGTCAGAGCGATTGCCTCTCCAGGCCCTAAAAACCTTTAAGTTATTTTAAGTCATTCGTTGATACCTTCTTGGTTTAAACTCTCCTCATTCATGTATTGAGTGAAATCAAGGGACTCTCTTAAAAATACTACAAAATCAGACTGGTCATGTTTTCGCGAATACCAGAAAACAAAACTGATCAAGACGAAAGGAACGACGTATGTGAAAAACCTGTCAATTAAAAACACTGCGAAACTTGCATCTATTTCTTCCATGTCAAGATAACTGCAGGTATCCAGGTCTAGACTAAACTGGACTAAAACAGCAGCTATATTAAAAACGCCTTCGATAACAATTAACAATACAAGAAGCCTGTTTAAATCTTACCACATGTCTCTGATATTTTCTCGATATTTTCTATTATCCAAAGCATTTTTCATTGATTTTAAAGTATAAGAAACTCTTAAAGCTATGTAGAAATAAATAGCGATAAGAATAAGACCTAACACCCTGGAGGTTATTAAAATTGGATCATGGCAGTTCCGATATGTTTTTTCATTGTTTATCAGAGAAACTGTGAAATAAATCGTCATTCCTGCAAGAATCGTGAAGACTAAGAAGATTCCAGCTTTGAGGACTCGAGATGATAAGTTTTGAAGACCTTCTCCTTTTAGTTCACTTACGAAAAAGTAAGCGATTAGACAGTATTGAAGGTAGTAAAAAAAATCAACGAAGATAAACAAGTCGTCGATTTCTTGGGTTATTAGAAAATAATGAGACCCGCATGATACAAAATAAAAAAATTGGTTTGCTTGTATAAAAAGGATTAAACGATAGGATTGCTTTTTAGTTGTTATGTAAAGCATCAGCTGGTAGGCCTGATTAGATTTACTGAGACTGCTGATAGTGTTATAAAAATTATGCTGAAGGAAAGGCTCGAGTAGCAGATGTGACTTGAAGCTTTGCAGAACATTGCTTTAATTAATTATTATTGGAAAGATGATCATTTGAAAATCTTTAAAGAAAAGAATCTTACAAATATTACATTTTTCAAGTATTCTTTAAATCAATCCTGGAAATCTTGTCAATTTCTTAATACTTCATTATTCTAGAACCATGTCTTCTTAACTCCCAAAATTATCTATTTAATCAATTCGGAAATCCAGAAGTCCCAGCAAGTGCATTTTCCAAGTCCTCATAAGCCGATTTCTGTAACAACTGAGTATTTTGCAGCCTTTGAATAAGTTCCAATTCTTCCTGCTCCATCCTTGCAACTTCTTCTTCCCGATCCCTTCTAACTTTATTTTCTTCTTCAATCTTCTTTTCATTTTCAATCCTCGCTTTTTCTCTCTTTTCTTCAATCATCCTTCTTCTTCTTTCTTCCGCATCTTTTAGTTGATTTTTGATGGAATTTTTCAATGAAATCTTTTCAGCGAGTTCTTCAGTTCTTTGAACTTCGATGGCTTTTTGGTAGTCTTCCTTCGCTTTTTTAAGCTGTTGTACATCTTTATAAGCTTTAGAAAAGCGATACTGGTTTGCCTGGTCTTTAATGTTCTTCGCTCGTTCTCTGTTTTTCCGGTTTTCTTCCATTTTCTGGCTTTCGATGTCCTGCTGCATTCTTCTCGCTTCTTCTCTTTGCCTTTGCTTTTCCTCGTTTCTTTTACGAGCTTCCATGATTTCTTGAGCCTTTCGACGGGTTTCTTCGATTTTCTTCATCGCTTTCATTTCTTCCTGCTTCAGTAAAGCGATACGGTTCGCAAGAAGTCGAGCGTCCTCGTCAGCTTGCTTTCTCATTTGCTTAGCTTCAGCGAGTTTCGCTTTATCAGTGTACTCCTGACTCATAATTTAAATATGATCACTTTCATATAAATGGTTCTGACGGTTTGAATCAACCTTTAGGATTTTTTTTAATGAAGGAAGAGGTGAAGGGTGAAAAGTGAAATGTGAAAAAAAAGGTTCATAGAAGATAAGTTTTATGTTAAAAGTTTTACGAAAGGTTTGATTTTTGATGGGTTGGAAAATAAGAGTTTTCTGCAGATTATGGAAAAGTACTAGTTTTAATATGGTTTAATAATCAATCTAAAAAAGCTACACCCTAACACATCTTCAAACAATCCACTTTCATCATCCCCAAAACCTCAAAAAATCTCCACCCCCGAAATTCCAAATCCAAAAAACCTTTCTAGAACCCCTAATCCTCTCCATGAATTTCATGGAAATGGCGGCTTAATAAATGGGACTACTCGAAAACCTAGGAAACCTTTCAAAGCAAGAACTTCTGCTGCTTAGTCGAATGGCAGAGCAATCTGAAAGATACGACGAGATGATCGACTACGTGCGTCATTTCATTCCAAAGTGCACAAGCGAGTTTACAGACGACGAGAGAAACATTATTTCCGTCGCTTTCAAGAATGTGGTAGGAAATCGCAGAACTGCCTGGCGCGTGCTGCACTCGATCGAGTCTAAAGAAGGAAAACGCGGCAATGAGGAGAACAAGGCCCGAGCAGTGGCTTACAAGGAGAAGGTCGAAGGGGAACTTCGAAGTTTCTGTAGAGAGATCTTGAGGATCATTGACAGTGACTTGTTGCCTAAAGTTACTTCGGATGAAGGGAAAGTCTTTTTCATTAAGATGAAGGGAGACTATTATCGATATATTTGTGAATTCGCTCAGGGACAGTATAAAGATGACAGCTCGAAAAACGCACAGGAGAATTATCAGCAGGCTTTGAATATTGCGGAACAGGCACTGGACTCTACTCACCCGAGCAGGATTGGACTTGCTTTGAACTTCTCGGTGTTTAATTATGAGATACTTGGACAACATGCTTCTGCTATTTCTATTGCTCAGAAAGCCTTTGATGATGGAATTGCTAACTTGGAAAATGTTACTGATGAACAGGCTTATAAGGAGTCTACTATGATCTTGCAGCTTATTCGAGATAATATTTCGCTTTGGACTACTGATGCAGATGATAATTAGTTAGGTAAGGTTAATTCTACTTGGTTCAGGTTGGGGATGGTTTGAGTTTATGGATTATGTTTAGGAATTTTATTTGTTTTAATAGATGTTTGAGATTGAGTTATTTTTGGATGTTTGAATTTTTTAAAGTTCTTGATTTTTTTAGGTGGTGCTTTTGAATCGCTTTAAATAGTTTTTTGTTTATCAGAAATGATTAAAGGTATCATTTGACCTTCATTACTCAATATGACCTCTAAAAACTATTGAATGGCAGTCGTCAGTTCATGAGTCTTATCAACTATTAATTAGAATTATTACTTAAGATGCTTTAAAAACACTCCGAACTCATCGAATTCTTCTTGAGTAATCGAATAAAACCCACTTCTCCCATTTCCAGAAATCGGTGAAGGGTCATCTCCATGAAACATCTGCACCTTCTCCTCATTAATTTTTAAAGTAACAGCAAATTTTTCAATTCCTTTATTTTTTTTCCCATTGAATCTCGGAACCAAGGTGCGTTGAGATTTAATAGCTCTTAAAACTTTACTAGGTGACAAAATCAAAGGACTTTTTGCATTATTCTTGAATTTTAGTGGCTGGTTAGGTTTTAAAGACTTAGAAACAGGTTTCTGATGATTCTTGACTTCTCTAGCTTTAGGATTTGATGACATTTCTATGATTATAAGTTTTAAGTTGTTTTAAAAGACTACAGGTTCAAATCTTACTAAGGATGATCCTTTCGAACTCGTTGAAGTCGATTTGGCCATCGCCGTTCATGTCAACGATTTTAATGATTTCATTCCAAATCTTATCTTCGCAAATGTTTCCTCCAGCTAGGATTTTTTTTAGTTCAGAAGCGGAAATCGAACCGTTTGCATTATTGTCAAACATGTCAAATGCTCTTCTGAGAAATTGGGTGTTAGCGATTTTTCTGTAATCGAGAGTCGCTTTTATGAACTCGGAGTAGTCAACGAATCCTGAGTTGTCGCTGTCGACTTCTTGCATTATTTTCTTTACTTCGGCGTCAGCGGCTTCTTTTTCGTAGTATTTTTGGTAGTAGTCGAGCAGTTCTTCTTTGCTGAGCTTACCGTCACCGTTTTTGTCCATCTCTTTGAAGACTTTTCTTAGTTCTTTAGTGTCAGAAACAGAGACACATTGTGTGATAATAAAAGTACTAACTGCATCACGTAATTTCGACCCTTTATGAAAGTTTTTCAAACTATTCAACGTCAAGTCCAAAAATCCCTGATTCAAAGTTTGTCTCTCAGAAAACCTTCTAATCCAAGGATGTTCAAGAGCCTCTTGCGCTGAAAGTCTGGTCGAAGAAGGAGCCAACAAGGAACTAACCAGATCTTTAGCATCATCAGAAATAGAATTCCATGCCTTATGCCTAAAATGATAATTGCTTTTCTTCACCTTCTCCAAAATCTCATTATCAGTCTGTCCATCAAAAGGAGGATGTCCAGCAAGCAGTATAAACAAAAGAACTCCACAGCTCCAAAGGTCACATTTAGAATTATAAGTCCCTGAGAGTACTTCAGGTGCAATATAATAAGCAGTTCCCACAGCTCCCTTAGCAGTTTTAGAATTTTTCACCTGAACCGCAGTCCCAAAGTCAATAAGTTTAATATTCATGATATCATTCAACTCTTCCAACAGTACATTTTCCGGTTTGATATCTCGATGAATAATTCCTCGATCATGAAGATAAGCAAGTGCCGAAAGCAGCTGTTGTAAAATAGTTGCCGCATGAGACTCTCCAAAGTTCTGTCTTTTTATAATCTCTCCAAAAAGCTCTCCCCCACTGCACTGTTCCATAACAATATAAAACTTCTTCGCCTCTTCGAAATACTCATAAACCCGAACAATATTCGGGTGGTCTAAAGACCTTAAAATATCGATTTCTTCTTTTAACTTCTGTAAACTGGACTCAGACTGAGCAAGGTCTTTCCTGAAAATCTTTACTGCACGAATTTCATTTGTTTCTCTGTGAATCGCTTTACGTACCTCGCCAAAAGCTCCACTTCCTAAAGGCTTGCCAAGACGGTACTGGTCTAAAAAGTTGTTTTCATTTCTAACGATGAATAAACTTCCGTCAATTTTAAGTTTTTCAGGGTTCATGATTTTCGTAGTTTCGATTTTGTTGGTTTTGCAAAACCCGCAACCCATTTTTATAGTTTTTTGACTAAATAGCTTTTTTCACAGAGTTTTAAGAGTATTATAAATAATGAGCCGGTCAAGTAAAAATACGGAAGTCTCAGCGGAAAAAACATTGTCACACAAACGATTTCTTAGCAGGGTTAATCGATCTGCTGTTCTTGAAGTCCCTTCGAACAACGGAAAAAAAACGAAAACTCATTCAAACAGCTCTTCAAGAATAAAAAAAATTCAAATTTCGCTTAACTCGCGCAATTTCTTACCTGAAGCTGAAAGTGTCGGGGAAGAAGGAACTGCTCAACATATTCGCAGTCCTATTGTTAAAAGAGGAAAGTCTTCTAGTCAAAGCATGGATATTCTGCATCCCATTCCTGTTGAAATTTCGACGAAAAAGTCGTATCAAGAAAAAATCACGGCTTTGACTGTTGAAAACTCTGGCTTGAAACAGCAGGTTGGGTTTTATAAGGAACAGTTAAAAGTCTATCAGAAAACTATTTCTGACATGTCTACGAAATATGAAAATGCTAAAGGGGAAAACTTGGAGATGGAGGAAAAAATCACTCAAATTTTGATTGAGAATCGCAAAATATTAGAGGAAAATGAGAAGTTAATTAATATGCTCAGGTTCCTTGAATCTGGACAGGGTTCTTTCGCCAACAAAGAATTCATCCAAGAAGCTCTCGAAGCGAAAATTTTAAGCATTGATCAAGACCGAGACGAAAAAGCTGAAAAGTACAAAAAAATACTGAATAAGTTGATTTCAACTCTTCAAGAATTCATCAACATGCAAGAGTGGGTTTTATCCTTAGTCACTTCTCCTTATCCAAAACAGGAGCTGAATGAATCTGAGGAAAATTTAAAAAATCTTGTGGAAAGACTGCAGGTTGAAATAATTTACTACCAGTCTCAGCTAAGCAGTGAAAAAGTAGTAGAAAAGTCTTACTGCACTTCTTTGTCTAGCTCAGTTTTGTATAGTCCGCAAGTTTCACCGACTAAGACGATGAGATTCACAAACTTGCAGGAGTTTCTTTCTCCGCCTCACAATTCTTTGGTAAATATTGGTTTTTAATAATGTATCTTGGTAGTTTGAATTGATAGAATATCTTTTTATTGATGAGTATTTGGTTTGTGTCATTCATTTATATAAGTCTTACTGAGAATTTAATTTTTATTTATTTTTTAGTAATGAATAAGAATTTTATATCAAAGGATTAATTAAATTAAGCTAAAGTCAGGAACAGGGAAATTATCTCACCGATTTTATTGGAATTCAAAAAATAATTGTAAATACCTGAATTTTTTTTTTGACAGTATTATTATGCCTAATAATTCAGACCCCTTATAATAACCTTCGAATTCTAAATTATTTTTTACTGTCGATTGCATTTCGAGGTTTGTTTTAACTTTTGGCTTTTTACCGAACAAGGAATCCACGAAGACTGGGAGTGGAAAAACAGATTTGAACCTTTTTTTTGATCAGCTGTAATCAAGGCTAAGTTCTAGCTGGTCGAAATCTTTTCGCTCTGAGGTGAATTCTTGATAATGGTGAGATTCATAAGATGATGGCAAGATCCTGCTGATTATAATAATTAGAGCCTTACGCAAAGAAATCTGGAAAAATTTACCTTTTCGAGAAAATAGTGATGACTATGAAGTAACTTCTTCACTTCCTAGAACCTTATTGTTTTTCATCAAAAATGAATTACACCGACTTCAGTATTGCTAAGGAATGACTTAAAGTCACTAATAATCAGAAATTTTTTTATTTGAAAATTCGGGGTAGAATTAGAGATTTTACCTTTTGAATAAATGTAATCGAATGGAAGGTTTGTTATTGAGTAATTTGAAAGCTTTATCTGATGCATTCTTATTTAATTTTCTAATCCGATAAGTCTTAAATTATATATCTATGTAATTTAGTTATTGATTAAACTTAAATAATTCACTGAACTGGAAGAGAGCAAAGAGAATATTATTACTCTAAATTAACCAAGTCAAATTTAATAATTTCAATGGGTTGCAATAGTTGTAGTCAAAACAAATACAATAGAGAATCACTAATTTCCAGGATCACAGACTATATAAAGCGAGACGACATCTCCTCCATAGAGTCTCTCTTAAAATTACAAGCCCTTGAACAAAAACAAAATTTTTCTACATTGCTAGATTCTCCTTTTATCCCCGTGAACAATTTAAAGCTAAGTCCCTTATCCCTAAGTATTTATTTCGGAAGTTCTGAAGTTTTCAATCACCTGCACTCAAAACTAAAGGCATCAGTAAAGAAAATGCATAAAAACCTAAAAGAAAACAACTTATCAGCACTAACCTTAATATTCGAAAAAGGTTTTTTAAGTCTTCTAAAGTTTTACCTTCCGATATACCTTGAATCATTCGAATATTCAAGTCAAGACTCTTCCTTTTCAAACAACTTTCCACAAGAAAAAATTATTCCAATTTCTCTTCCTTTACTATTAGCCTGCAAAGGGAACTACCTGAACATCCTTCAATACATTCATCATTACTTCAACACAATCACCCCTCCCCTTGCCCTCGACATCCACGCGATTGACGGTCTTACTGGAGAAAATTGCGCTTTGATATCAGTGAGGACTGGAAATTTCGTGATGATGAAAATGCTTTTTGAGGTCATGCACTGTGACTTTCACGTGATTAACAAAAAAGAAGAAGGCGCTTTACAGATTTTAGCTGATTCTGCGAAAACTGGATGTTGCATTGGGTATTATGAGTGCACTATGTACCTTGTTGAGGTTGTTAGGATTGATGTGGCTTTTCGATATTGGGAAACTTTTAGATTACTTGAAAATAATATTATTCGGTTGTTTTTGAAGGATAAGTTGAAAATGCAGGGGATTTTAATTGATGATAAGGAATTTCAGAATTTTGGAAATAATTCAGGGAAGGTACAGAGTGTGGATGCTCAGAGTTTTCAGAGGATTTTTAAAGATTTGAGCTCTATACTTATGGATTCGAGTGATTCAGGATTTTCTCAGTCAATATATAACTAGTTTAAGATTATTAAATGAGAATTATTTATTCAATTAGAGATTAGAGGGTATAGGATAATGAAGTAATTGATGAAGTGAGTTTTTTATAATTTGATGGGTAATAGATTTTTATATTATTTAAAGCTTTGAATAGTTTGAGGATTTAACTTTACCTGTTCCAGAGAGAAATAATGATTTCTTGGATTAATTCTATGATTTTGTCTCAGCACCTACTGAAAATTAATATTAGTAAGAAAGAGAGACTAGACGAAAAATATTTTGATTTGTTAGATATTGAATATGCATGATTCATCTTATAGAGTAAATGAATTTTCTATCATGATGATTGAGTTCATTTTTCTTTTAACTTAAAAACTAGAATCCTTTGATAATTTTATATACCTTAAATCATCAAATTTTCATTACTTATTATATTTATAGAATATTAAAGTGTCCTGATATAATATTTTGAAGTAATATGCTATCTAAGATTTTTTTTTATCTTAAAGTTATTTCGATGTCAATTATACCTAAAATATATACATAGCTTATTTAGATAATAAAATTTTATTTTCTAAATTTCATTTAATTCGTTTACAAATTCATTCTAAACAAATTTTCACAGCTCCCCAAAGACATTAAAAAAATTTAAGTATAATTAAAGGCTCTAAAGAAAATTGCGACTTTAGTTAAAAAGCTAATAACAAATTAAATGATATCATTGAAAAAATAAATACTCATCATTTCTTTCGAATATAATATGTTGAATTTCATTTTAACTATCCAAAGTCTCTATATTCTCTGCATGAGTCTAGAAATGACTCTTCTTCCATCAACTGGAACTCCTCCTACTCGATCAATCCTCAGCACTACCTCCTACAATCCTCTAAAAGATGAAATAATTCTCTTCGGAGGAGCCACAGAAAACTACGCCGAGCTTCTTTCCTCTCTACATATTTTCAATCTCAAATTATCCAGGTGGTCCACCGTAATTCCTCAATCTTCATTAGTCCCTCCAGGAATTTACTCATCTTTCAGTTTTTGTTCATCTGATGGAAAATTTTTCTTACTTTTTGGAAAAACTGAAAAAGGAATTTCTTCAGATGTTTACAGCTTCGACTTCAACCACTTGTCTTGGGAAATTGTTAAACTTTCTGGAGATTCTTTTAAGGCTGCTGTTGATGGAGCTTCGTGTCACTTTGAATATAATGGAAAGACATGGTTTGCTATTTATGGAGGTGTGAATGCTTTTGGAGAATCTCAAGATTTGATATTGTAAGATTTATTTAGAATTGATGTTGAAGAGTTGAAGAGTTTTAATATGCCTTATGATGGAGAGACTCCTGGGAAGAGAGTGAAAAATTCTTTGAGCTTTTATGATGGAGCACTTTATTTGTTTGGAGATGAAAATTCGCATAGTTTGAGTAAAGGGGTGTTTTTTAAGTACTCTTTGGAGGAAAAAAGGTGGAATAGGATTAAGGTTCCGGATATTGTGGAGGGAAGAAAGCTTCATTATTCAACGGTTTTTGAGGATTCTTTGTATATTTTTTATGGATTCAGCCAGGAGGATGATTGCTATAGCATTTTGATTTACAATTTTTTAAGCTTGGAATGGACTTCTCAAAATGAAGAGAACTTTAGTTATGGAGGATCATCAATTTTAATCAGTTCAAACTTTTATATTTTCTTAGGAAGCAGTGATAAATCTTTTCAAAATTCTCTAGTTTTATATGATCTATCAAAAAAACCCCTCACTTCAACTTCACTTATTTCATCCTATAAACTGCCTCTTGATCGAAAAAACCATGTAAGTTTCGCGATGGAGACTTCCATTTATATTTTTGGCGGTTTTTCTCCAGAATCAAAGTATCTGAATGATCTCTGGTCTTATGATACAATCACAAACACTTGGACAGAAGTAGAAGCTGAAGGGTCAGTTCCTCATCCCAGAGAATTAATGGGTGCAACTGTGATGGAAGGAATAGGATTACTTGTTGC